>JAIFAC010000041.1:185000-250805 GCA_026545765.1 Plantago major
TACGTTATCTTTATATAAAACACCATTAATTTTAATTCAATTCAGTTGTTTTTTACATTACAAATAAATCCAATTCAGTTCAGTCAAGTCCAATTCAGTTCAACTTAGTCTTTTTTAAATGAAGAGAACATAATCTTATATACTAGGATAACTTATAATCCTATAAAAAAAGGTAGCGTAGTGGTTATTCTCTTAAGATAAAACTATGCTAAAACATCTTATTTTTCTAAATAATAGATAGCACATATCATATTAGTGTAAATTATATATATGAATGTGTCAAACACTCAGGTAGGATGACAACATGCACTAATGTATTTATGCACTTGTACACATTATGACACTTTTTGAGTGTTTTACATTTATTAAATTTGTAATATATGTAGTCTTGTATGGGTTTCGGACTTGTTAGAGTTCCTATTGTGGGAATTTGACCCCAAAAGTAGGACATTCGGAGTGAAGTTACGAGTGTGAAGAAGAAGGTGTTTGTTGAGATAAAGGGCGAGAAGAGTTGATAGTTAGACTATATCTCCTTAAAACTTTATAGTCTCGCTATGGTGCACATGGGTTTGCGGCGACAGTCTCATGAAATAAAACTTCTTAAATTTTGGATTAATACGATAAATTTGGTCTGAACCTTTGTTTGAGTATTGAACAAGAGAAGATGAATAAGTAGAGGGAAGAAGTAGAATATAGGAGTAGAGGGTGTAATAGGAAATGATTTTTTTTTCCCTATTTATACTTCTCAATAGGTTACATGAAAGTTTGCATATATAACTCTTAAAAAAGGGTACCATGAATAGTCATACAACTATTAGTTTGAAATCATACAATTTTACAAGCAACCAATCACCAAAAGGTTGTAAAAACTTGCCAGGACAACCTCTGGAGTCATAACCCAACGCATGCAACTATTAACCATGTTTTGCAGTGTTTTAGTGGTTAGATTTCTTGTATTTCTCCTAGAGGTCCTGGGTTCAAAAACCAAAAGACCCATATTTATGTTTTGGCGTTTTTCCACATTTTCCCTTGTTGAAAACATCACGAATACTTCGTGGATCACTAATTATATTCTTACATATTTTTGTTTTTGCGTTTTTTCACATTACGAACACATCTAATGATCAACAAAGTAACTTGATTGAATCAACAAATCAACTAGGTGAATGAAAATAATAAACTTTAATTTCCTATAGTCTAACATAACTTCTCAAAGAATCTTTCTAGAGAAAATAATTAGACAAAACCTAGTGAAAGTTGCAATACACATGTCCAGGATGAATCTGCAAATAAGACCCATGTATATGTACAGATACAAGTCCAGTTGTTGCTATACTTCCTTGGTTTATCTCTTATCTCCCAGATCTTCTCCAACATGTTTCCTAGACTTCTCCACCATTGGTTGTACCGTGCATCTCTTCGACAAATATGTACAAGACTCTTGAATCCCAAACTCTTTGAATCCTTGTCATACCTCGAGTCTTATTAACTCTTCGACCTGTAAAATATTCATAAAAAGGACAACATAAATCGTAGAACAAGATTAACATATGTGAATAAAGGCAAAGTCATAAAAAGAAAGTTAATTGGAAATAGCTGGCTGGATTCTAACTTATTGTGTTTATACAACAAGAAACTCGGAGTATTAGTTTGTTAAACATATTGCAAAATATATTGCACTTTCAAGAACAAAATTTTACATTATAAACTGAAGTATGAAATGGAGTATTTTCATAGGTAGAACATCTAGGAGGGTGACCAAGCCCTCAAGTTATAAGTTAGGCCCAAATCATTAAAAGTTGTTTTTAATTGGTAAGTCACCGTAGATAGATCGACGGTTACAAACTAAAGTATGAACTTTAAGGAAAAAGTATCTGGATTAGGTGCATGCATGATGAACATTCCTAGTTATTATGGCCACTAATTAATGATTAGCTACCTCCCTAAACCACCTGATTGTAGGCTTTTTGTCCGAATATTGAAACATGTGTCACATCACCCTACTAGAAAGGATTTTTTGTATATATATTTAGCTACCAACTCTAATTAAGTTATAATTAAGTTTGCTTCAAATCATGAAAACTTACTCAATCAACACTAACTATAACTAATTATCCACTAACTAACAGTATTCTAAAGTTTTTTCCAATTAGCCGACCATCATTACCAGGCTGCAGAAATGTCATCAAAGTCAGTATACTCGATTAGTTTATGGTGTTGTAATATCTGTACATAAACAAGGAGAAAGATGCCTTATTTTCACTTTAACATGATATTATTAATCGTTTACTACATACCTCCAATAAAAGAAAGCAGCCAAATTTGTTTATACCTGAAGAGTCAGTCACACAATCCGCATAGCTACCCTCCAAGGAGTCGCACTATTTTCTATTTTATCTTTTAAAAGGCAGATTTTATTGAGAACTAAAAGAAATACAAGGAGCATCAGTATTCAGTAATGCTACCTCAAGATAGATGATCATATAACTTAAAAAGTTTAAAATCTATACAGGATCGAAATGCCACTCTTCCAAAACCTATGACAACGAATTCCAATTGCAAGCCTTATGTCATATCAGCTAGATTAATAAATGTACACTCTCTGCATTCATTGTTACTACCGCGGTGTTAGGTAGAAGTTTTTGCAAAGGTTTTGATATTGAATGGAAAAAAAAAAAAAGATGTTTCAGTGAAACTTCAAATTAGGTCAAAAGATTTTAGTGATTTTTTCTCATTTCTTATTTAACATTCTTTTGATTTTTAATTTGATTTATTAATAAAATTAAATTTTATTCATATTATTTGATTTTCTATTTTCATGTGAAGTCATTTTGACAATTTTGGATAGATTTTATCTGTTTTGTTATACTCAATTTTAATATTGTGTATATATTCATATTTTTTATACATTAATCATGAAAGTGCAATTTATTTGCAATTATTGTTATTAATCTTGCATTTCTTCGTTTATTAACTTGATCAACGATTGTAGTTGTTTTTTGATTGAATATTTTGTAGGAAATATTGAGATGGGATGGAACATGATTTAATGGATTTGCAATTGGCGGCTTGGGCCTTAAGGAAAGAAATTGGCCTTTGCATATTAAAGAAGGAAGGAGTTTGAAGAATATTGGACACAAGAAAAGCAATCTAAGCAAGAAAATTTGGAAAGAAAAATCGTTCTTCTTGGACCATATATATACAAGAAGAATCTACAAGAATAGACCTTTGATCGGTATCAATTCATAATATTCGCTATAATTTTCTTGCTTTACGGACATTGACATCGATTTCTATTGTGAGTAGTCTCTAAGGATTGAGCTTTACTTTAGTGAAGTCAAACTAGAATAGGTTTTATGTTAGAGGTCTAGTGTTTGTTGTTTAATCAATCGTTTGTACAAACGATAAAAAACATGCGATACCAATCCCAAATTTTGTTGTTGAAAGTGAAATTTTCGTTGGTATTAAAATTTTCAATTGATATTTTGTTGAACAAAGCATTGGTGATACCCCGTTGGTAATTGACAACAAAATAGAATTTTGTTGGTGAGACATTGCGACGACATTTTTTGTTGATAATTTGTTGGTGATAATTTTAAAATTTACATGATTTCAATTGCCATAACAGAAACGAAATTGTTGGAAATTCGTTGTAATATCCCAACAAATAATTGCAACAGCCATTTTGTTGGGATTTTAACTACAAAACGATCGTGGGAATTACGTTGTAACATTTCCTACCAATAATAGCGACAACCATTTCGTTGTAATCTTTTTGACAAAAAACATCGTTGAAAATCCGTTGTAACAATTCCTACAAATGATAGCGACGACCATTTTGTTGTAAAACTTCATGAGTGAAGTTCATGTATTGATTTTGTCTTCTTGTTTATGGTCAGGTTAGTGAATCCACATTTGAAGCACATGATGGTTGGAAGCTTGGTCGAATCACATTGGAAGCACATATGTTTTTCGTGGTTTTTTGGTTATACATTATGAAATAGGACATTGGTTTTTGGTGATGCTTTTTGGTTATGAGGTGCTGCCATATGATTATGTAGGATCTATTTGAACTATTTGCTACTTTCAAATCTGATACTTTTGAGAGATTGGGTTTTTCAATTATATGCAGAGTGATTATTTTATACTCTCTAGCTATGTCCTTAAAGTTAGTTTTAATACACTACTTTTTATGGCTGATCCTTTGCGTCCTTGGTTCTTTGAAAAATAATAAACATTCTATTGTTAGAAAATGAAATGATTACTAAGTGCATGTTGTTCTTATATGAAGAGAATAGTTTTGCTATATTTTAGTTTCCAACAATCTTCTAAATTTGTTGGTATTTTGTGATATATTTTTTCGTTGACACTTGTAATCATTGTTTTTTGTTGTAAATTCGTTGCTAACAGCAACAAATTATTTTCCTTGGCAAACTTTGTTGTTATTTATGTTTGCTCTAGTTATTTCCAATGATTTTCCAACAAAAATTTGTTGAAATTTTAATTTGTTGAGGTTGTTTTGTTGTTGGTAGTTTGTTGTTAATCAGTTGCTAAGAGCAACAAATTATTTCCGTTGACAAGTTTTGTTGTTGTTGATGATTGCGCTAATTATTTCCAACAATATCCCAACGAAAATTTGTTGGAAACTAATTTTGTTGTTAATTTGTTGCTCTATTGTTGGTGATTTTTATTTATTTTCGATGCTAATTTCTTGTTGGTATTTTGTTGCAAATTAAATTGCTAACAACAATCTTAGTTCCGTTGGAATGTCTTGGTTGGTGTTGCCTAGTTTTTTTGTAGTGTGTGATTGAGTTAAACTAAGTTTTGTAATTCTAATTTTCTTAACAGTGGAAATTTAGTCTACGACATAATCGGTATATTTATATATCAGCTAAAATTTATTTGTAGTGTTCAGTTAGATTTTCTCTGCAATTTTCTGCTACATTAAATTACCGTTGTTGTCGATCACTGTTGACTCAACATCATTGTCAAACATCGTAAAAACTTATGCAGTATCAATCCCGGTCCAACAATTCTAACAAATCAAATTTAAATTATACTTCCTCCGCCCCGGTACTAGCTTCCGACTTTGTTTTTTCTCAGTTAAACTTTCCGAACTTTGACTACGAATTTACCTTAAATTATATAATTAAACTTTAGCGAGAAAACTCAAAGTGAGAAGCTATTTCCGGTACAGAGGAAGTAATATTTAAGATGTAATTGATAATTCAAATTCAAACATTAATTAGAAAACAAATTATAAATACAATTTTCTTGATCAGATGAGTTCTTCCCCGTAGTGATAACCTATTGGAAAGACAAAGACTCAACAAATATCACATATCATTAAAACGGTACAAATAGATCTAGGTAGTTTCTTTCAATCTTTTCTTGGTGTTCATATGTTCGTCTCTGCTTAATTACTTACACCATTCAGGAATAACTTACCGTTTTGTCATTATTTTGTCCCAAACAAAACTTTATATTTCTTTTTTGTCAAACATTAATTTAACCTTAACATTAAATATATTTAAAAGTAATTCACTAATATTATTTTATCCAACTTTCACTTTTACAAATCAATTTTAGGGACCCACTAGCATTATTTTATCCAAAGTAATATATCTTACTTTGCCTATCACCATAGTAAATGAAGCTATTTTTGAATAGAGGAAGAAGTATTTTGATGTAGCATAATTATTTTGGAGTTGGAGTTTCATTAAGTATAGAAATATGGCATATTGAAATTCACCAAAATGAAAACCTAACGTGAAGAAATATGGGTGGAACAAGAAGGCATGAAAGAAGAGGAACAATCCAAATACTTTAAATTCTTTCGGAAGCTAGTTACTTTTCAAGTGTTTTTGTATAGTATTAAAATCGAAAGGAGAGCAGAACTTGGCTCAAACATCGATCGAAATTAACATTTTCTAGCCAGCTCCATAAATATAATACATTTAATACTGAATATAGACATGATCTGAAAGTTCTTGAAACATGCAGTGAAATTAAGAAGATCGATCCAACTATGAATGATCAATTAAAAGCCAAAAACAATGCCAACATGCAAACCGACCTTCGTACCAGACGCGTTTTCTGTCTCTGCTTGCTTCCGATGTCTTCATGTCCAGGAATATTAATTTATACTTTTAACTATCTGGTACTATGTCACAGAAATATACTTTTATCATATATACTATATACTTTTATAAATTATGTCACACATTCTTTCCTATAACTTAAAAGCTAAGATTTCTTTCCAAAAAATCTAATTAAACGTCCCGCCTGACAGGGAGCAAGTATAATCGGTAACGTAAAAGCGTCAGAGTTCGAAACGTTTATGAAAACGCAATTGATGATGAGAAGCCAAAATGTCATTTCATCTAATCTTTATTTTAGTGATTTTTTTGTCGTTCATGTATATAATTCTCGGAGCTTTTTAGTGTTTTGTTACTTGTCATCGGGGCGAAGTCAGGATTTTATAAATGCGTGGGGCTAATTAAACTAATGTTTTTTTTTGTACACAGAAAAACAAACACTTTCTTTATTTGAAATGATAAATTATTAAAATAGTTATTAATAAAATAACCTATTTATATTGAATTAATCCTATTTATACTACAATGTGATGAATTTTGGGTAGGGCTATATCCAAAACTTTTGAAAGAATACATACAATATAGTACTCTCTTTATGATTTACCCCACCATGACATTATAACATTTGAGGTGTTTTTAATTAACGTTTCATTATAAAATTTAATTGAACATTTTATATTTTCGTAATGAAATTAAAACATAGTTAAATTTAAAAATGTTAACTGTAAAAAGTTAAAATGAAACATTTTGTTGGTCGAGATAACGAAAGGAAAAGACTAGAGGAGGGGGTGAATAGTCTTTTACAACTTTTGTCGATAAACACAATTTCTCGAATATCGATACTTAATTTGAGAGGCGGAAGAATTTTACTGTGATAAGTGCGTGCTTAAGAGATATAATGTGTTTAAATACTTAGCGGGATAAAGAGAACGATAAGTAAATTCTTTGAAAGTAAATAACACGTCTTTTATAGTGGTATCTGAAGGTGGCATAATCATTTAACTAATCCACTTCGGCCTTTCTCAGACATAGAATCCACTAAGACAGATAATTGAGATCACCTTACAAATATCTTCTCTTCATTCCTAAATACACTAGGTTCCTAACCAAGTGTTCCTCCTGAGTTATTCCGGCTCTGACCAAGTACTTCTATACTCGAAACCTTTGGTGTTCCTTAGTTTCCCAAACTAAGTACTTCCTATCTTTCGATAACCTTGGAGTTATTCCTTAGTTTCCCAAACTAAATACTTCTGAACTCCACGCCGTTTAAGGTGTTGGTTATGATGGTTTGTCAGGTGAGTAGTCTTACTAACTTTTCAGTTATTTAGGAATACTCTATAGAACAAGAATCACTTAACACACTTCACAATGTGTGGTGATATATTCTTTACTGACCCAAGTCTATTTTAAATGTTACGGAGAATGAAACTTCGGATACTTGATCTTTGATTGACTCCTTCAGATAGCAATGCTTGTTGAGATCGGGACACTTAGAACTTTCGTGCTACTTAGAATTCAAGAGCTTAGTGCAAATGTAAGCTAAAGAGTAAGTAGGTTGAAGGCTTGTATGCTTGAATGAATAAGTTAGATTATGTGTGTTGATGTAAGTTCGGTGTATTTCAAGCATTCTAAGTGGTAATATTTATAGTTGAATTTGAAGCGTTTGAATAGTATCCGTTAGCTCAATTCAAATTCAAACTATTGATATCTAAAATAATCTTTACAAGCGTTGTCTCTTTCGGAGATTTCCTCTTTTGTTCGATGTCTCTGCACATTTATTGCATTGTACTATTTTTGTCCTGTGGTAATCGGAACTATGCACTTTCAAGCATTGCATGTCCCTTTCTAGAGACCTTCATCTCCGGATACTGTTGAAACATTGTTTCCCAGAAATATAGTTTTATCCAGGGTATCTGAGTGTAGGTTTCTGTGGGCACTTTTCCTCGTTCAGAAACCTTGTGTTCTCAGATATGTTTTGCAAAACTTGTTTATTGAAAAACACTTGTTTCTTTAAGATATCTGGACACGGTGTCTGTCGATGAACCAATTTCAATCTTTAGCAATCTTATGCGGTCTTCAAATCTTCAAATTTGTTGAACTCTCTGCGGATACCTTCTTCTTGGTCTTCTTCAAATATATAAAAGTTACATTCGAGGACCTAGCATTCTATCTGAGTTTTGTTAGACTAACATCTTAGTGATTTTCCTCTTTTACGGTGTTTAAGTGAGCGAAAGTACTAACCACCATTCTTAACTAAGATAAGTCGTTGGGTTCTTGATCAAAATCTAAACAGATATTCCTACCACATTTTATCATTGACGTAAGGGTATTTGTTTGTTTGTTTGTCACTAATGAGAACAATGATTTAATTTGACTTTCGTTTACTTATTCCGGTATTCATTTTAGTCCATTATCTATTGCAAAATGAGTGGTCAAGCAAGTTAATTAAAACTTTAGTACTTCGAGTGGCGAATTGGAGCAAAGTGGACAATTGGGCTAAAATTGCTACTCTCCCGCCATTGGCGACTCACTAAATTTTGATAAAAAGCGCCCTTTAAATATTACTTGAATTTTGAGAAAAAGCGCACTTTAGCTATATTTGTCCGCATGCGTGATGAACTAGATTGTGGAATTATGGCACTAAAGATTCTTTAACAATTTGCAACTTTTAAAATTTCCTCTTAATATATTTCGGTTCATCATTTTTGTCACAACTCATCATCATCTCTGAAGAATGAGGAAGGCTACTACCTAACTTTATTCTCAAGTCTTTTGCTTTCTCTACTACGTTCAAAGCTTCAGCAACTGGTACAACAGCTTCTCATGGTAATCGATCGAAATTGTAGCTTAATTGGTTAATTTCACCGGAACGGATCAGTTTAAATTTCAATCGAAAAAATAAAAATATATACATACATACTGGTAGAATTTAGTAGTTGAGTATTGATACATTTGGAGTTCTTTATATTTTTCAGAAAGCTACGTTTCTGGTCTAGGACATGAAGCTGCTTTCGATGAGTCTTCCCAGGTTTTTCATGTCAAAACTATATTAAAAATGTTTATGATGAATTAATACTTTCCTACACATCAATTAATTTTTTTTAAAGGATAATGCAATTTCAACAATAATTAGTAACAATAATGTTGATTCTCTCTTTTATTTTCCTTTATAATTGTAGGATTTGGGGGTGGATACAATCAACGTGCTAGTGGATCAAGATGAAAGTATGCTCCAGATAGAAGATGGGTTCATCGACTATACTCCGCCACGAGGCAGCCCGCATGACCATATAACATCCATTCCACCCGATCCTCGAAACATAAATGTATTAGGGCGGAAAGAATAATGGCGAGGCTGTCTGGGTTATCAATATATACAAAGACAAGAAAATAATATAAAAGGGTTGCTATGTAGTTTTCCTATTTTCTTTTAAAAGACAAAAAATGGATTGTAAGGAAACTTACAACAAAGTAGAACAAGCAAAATGGATACTCAAAGAAGCAGATACAACTATCAAACTCTACATCGGTAATGTCTTCACCGGTTTGACACTAGCAAACCGTGTTTACATACTAACCCACCCCAAAGTGTTTATACAGGTCTTAGCCAGCAACCAAAGAACAACATCAAATACCATGACTTGAGGAATGGAGTACATTTAAAGTTTGAATTAGGATGCTTTAGATACCCCATTTCACGACTTCTACGAACTTAGGCTTAGATCGGAGATACCCCTCATCCTTAGGAATGCCGCATACCAGGTTAGATGATTCTTAACTGAAGAATGACAATTGAGCAGATCAAAATTTAACATGAATTAAAGTACTTCGTGCATGTGTTTAAAACACTAGTAAGAGAAGAAATGGAAAATTAAAAGTGAATGGTGGATAACCTAATTAATTACCCTCGCAATTAGTCCAAAATAGAGGCGATGCGAATTTTAGGTTGATGTGCCCCAAAAGTTGAACCCATATATCAATGTGTTTGGTCGGTGTCCCGCTCAGGCTGTTGTAGGAAGGCATGTTTCCACTTTTAGCAACTTGACATTGTTCAAGGCGTATTGGAATCTTGCCAAATATAGTAACTTTACTGCAACCTTGTGTGCCCAAAAGCTGGACCAATCTGACCCATTCCAATTTCAAACCTTATCTCTCCCTGACGAGTAAAAATTAGTCCATCCCTTCATGTGCGGTTTGAAACGAACTAAAGAAGGTTTGCCAAGAGCCCCGACCACACTTGGTCCTCGAGCACTCTTGCCAGACTTGTAGCATCTAGCTAGTGGCAAAACTTTGTTTTAATCCGTCAGCTCATTAATTTCAATTCGTTTAGTTGATTCGGTTTTATTTAGTTGTTTTTATCTACTGATTTAGTTCGATTCAGACGAATAGATCTCGAGCCTAAAAGGGCTTATAAAGCAAGAACAAAAGTCAAATCTCCATCCGGCGTACTTTCCTTGAGCATCATATATCCCGTCTGGTATATATTGCCTACTTTAGACAAGTAGAGTAATGAGAACATTGAGTAAAACCCCAATTTGGTTGTTTGAGCGAGGTCTTTCTTGATCTTGTATCTCACATGGTTAAAATCTTGGTATTTCACATGGTTAAAACAAACAAGCTAACTTATAAGTGTAATAAGTGGAACCCGAGTTGGTCGCTCAAGCCGACGTCTTATTTTGTCCTCGGTGTCCCTCATGGTTGGGACAAGAGGAAATCACATATACCACCCTTGCAAAATTTCCATATTAGTCCCCTCTATTGAATGATTTACAAATTTGATCAAAATTTACTCATGAATTTTTTTCTAATTACAGATAGCCCAAAAATTCAATGGAGGTGATGACATGGCTTGCCATTTGGTTGATTTAGAGGAGATAGTTTGCATTAATACGAAAATGCTATCCCATTTGTAAATTTTAGATTGTTTTAATTCTTCTAATACTTTTGTTTTCTTTTCTTTTTCTTCTTTTCTTTACATCGATGAAATTCGCGATTGGGGCTATTTGTAATTATCTGCGGTATTCAAGGACGAGGCATTAGATGCTTGATGAATATACATTCCGTTGAGAAAGAAGTTCATTAAGGCTGCATTATTACTGCAATTTTAAAATGACGTAGTATAAAATATAATGAGCGGTGACTGAGCGAATGAATGAGTTTTGATTAAAGAGCGAGGCTGAATTGAATGGAGAGAAAAAGATAGGAAGTTTAGTTCCATGACCAATTATGTAGCTAACACCTGCCCGATGCCCGAACGTTGGAGATACTGCACATATAAATAGCGAGAGATACATCTTTTTTCTATACAAAATTAAAATTTGTCTTTTCTCTAAATTGCATCCATCGGTCCTCAAAGTATATGCTTTAATAACGGATAATTCATTTACACTAGTTTCATATGGTTAGTCAGTCGAACCACGTGAGGGCGATATTGTAATTGACCTTACATATTGCAGGTGGTATCTGTAATTGATCTGATTTTTTTTTTTTCAAAACCAAGCTGCTAGTTACGGTTTCAATATTATATATGTTTCCTCCCAGACGAACAAATGCTTCAAAGTGCTTTATAGACAAAGAGGCTCATCACACAACTCAATTAGGACGGACTTCATGATGGGCGAATCCGCATCATGGATCGTGTGCATGGTGGCTGCTTTTAAATTTTTGCACATCGTTTCCCATAAAACGTCTATCCATGAAATCAAGTCTTAGGATTTAATGAATTTGTTTACCAAATCGCAAGATAAACGAGTCACCTAGGTACATGATTAATACATTATTATATCAATACACACACACATCATTGTATCTCAAACACTAACCATGTAATAATCACGTGATCGCAACATAATCATACACTAACCATATGATCACAACAAAATGTTATTCGATCCAAAGAGTAAATCGCCGACACAATGAATTAATAAAAACATACATAATTTTCAATCCATAACAAATCATGAGGATTCTGACAGGATCTGCTTATAAACAAGCTGTTATTTACTTTTTTGCACTTACGTTGATAATCAAGGTATTTGTCTACCTGTTTATCTTAATGCTTTATGAAGTTACTCAACACTTAACTAAGTCTCTCGCACTGTGATTATAAGTATCATCAACACTTAATGCTTTAATTTGAAGTTTCTTATGCGTATGCATTTAAAAAAATACTTAAAAAAGTATAATTATCGTTCCTAATTTATTATCTATGAACTTTGGAGCAATGCACGTTTAATGCAATCAAAATGCAATATTTATTAACACCAAAACATAAACAAATGATACATAACAATTTCAACTCATTATAAACCCAGATATTACCCAGATTTTGAAAAAAAGTTAGAAATTCAAAGAATACCAGTACATTAGCAGTACATTTCGATTTTGGCTTCTGGTCATGACTTTTAAGTCAATTGCCAAACTATTTAAATTACGTTCATTTCCTCGTACGTGGATTAAACACCCTACAGTTCTTCCTGATTTCTCCAGCCTTTCCCACTAGAACATCCACATTACCCAGTTTGATCAATGCATTACCAAAGCTCTGCCTAAATGCAACCGCGTTCGCAGCAAATCCCCTAACAGTTTGCACAGTTGCTTTGTCCAATGCGAGTTCCTGATCAATTTGCATGATCCCTCTTTTAAACAATGTCTGGTTGTAAAACTGATTGTCCACTCTGAACGCGGACCCTTGATCCAAGAACACAGTTGGATCGCTTGTAAATTGTGATGCACATGTTCTAGAAAGTACAGCAGCCAATTTAGGATCCATTTTGGGGTCACGAGGGGATAACCGGTCTTGGAAAAATGAACAATGGGCCACACCAACCGTATGTGCCCCCAAAAGTGTGACCATGTCAGTTAAGGACATCCTTTTGGCCCTAAAGAACTGGAAAGCCTCTGATACGGTTAGTGATGGGCCTGGAAGATTTACGTCATCGGCATTGGATCGCAGTCCATCACGCCTGCCGGTGGGAATCTTGTAAGCAGGCCCACCGGCTAGTGCCACTGCATCGCGGGTGGCTAAGGCGATAATGTCTGCACAGGAGACGGTAGACGAACAGTTTCCTAAGGCCTTTTTGGCTGCGTCGATTAAGTCGTACCCTCGCACTGTTTGGTTAGGGCCTGAATCCTTCTCTGCCGAATTGGAGTTTGTAGAGTCTATGAGGATTGAGGCATCACATCCCTGTTTTGCACCATTTTTTAACCATAAGCTTATGAATTTTCAATAATTATAACAAGTTGATATCAAAATGTTTACTAGATATTTCTAGAGTCAATTTAAATGGTAAATTAAATCTCTAAATTTTTAGATGATAAGTAATTCTATCGTTGTATCGAGCATTTGGTTAACGCCTCCGAAACTCCATAGAGAGAAGCCATTCGATATTGAATTCATTCAAATGGCGCTACCAAAGAGGTTTAAATTGATCACGAGTGCAGAGCAATATAAATTTGAGCTATTAGAGGAGTTGAATTTTAGGAATTATTAGTATATCAAAATTAGTTTATAAGGTAGGTTAAAACAATCTAGTTGATGAAGTTGGAAATGAAAGATGATAATTTATGTGATTTAAATGAAATCATTTAGTAAATTGACTATTGAATGATTTACTAAAAATGAAATATAAAACCTTAATAACTTATTTTATTCCATTAATCTTGGTGGAGAAAATTATAAATCAGTTAACTTATAATCATATTGTTAGATTTCACAATATTTTACATTAAAAATTTAACCAAAATTTCAATTAATTAATTTTGTAGTTGTTAGAATTGGAACATGAGAGATGAGACGACATGGTTGCAAAATAATGACTTTTCTTCTAATTTTAAATAGTGTACATGCATTTTCATCTCTCTCTCTCTCTATTTATATACTTTGTCAAGTTACATTATTTTGATTTTGATTTTGATTTTTCTAGAGAGTTCATGGAAAAGTATTGATCGGACCTGAACTTTCTAATTTCTTAGTTTATTTTGTCTTATACATGAATCTTAGTAGTATTTGTGATCAATGTGTTCCGTTTCAGTTATAGTAATGACTAAGTTATACACGGGTCCTATAAATTCCATGAATTGTCCTTCTTTCACCTTAATAATATTTCAGTTTGCATTATGATAATGTTCAATACGTCGATTGTAACATGCATGTTTTTATGTAGCCGATTGTAACGTGTTTTATGTAGCCTGAACGGGTAAATGATATTTGATGTTATAAGATTTAGAATTTGAAATATAAAACTTGCAAATATAGATTAGTAAAATCATCACTTACGTGAGCAAGCAGTCGTGAAAATACATTGAAGCAATGCTGCGGTGATGGAGCGATCCCTGTTGAATCGTAGTTGCACAATTTCTGAACAATATTTTCTGCTTGCGGGCAAGTAGCACTGTAAAATCCGACCTTCAGTTGAGCAGAAGCAATGCTAAGAATGCAGCATAAGACAAGAGTGAATAGCATTTTCTTCATCTTAAATTTCTAGTTGTATATGTATGTATCAAATTCAAGAGAAGAACTTGTGTTTGATGAAATATGGAAGAAAGTTTGTTGTCTATATATAAAGGAAGAACAATTTCTAGACATTTAAAGGGTGTCACGTTAGTTGGCATTTGGCAAACGTGCCAAGGTCAATGAAAATATGTCATTGTTTTGAATAATCTCAATACGCGTTTAATACTTCTATTAATTTGAACAGTTTATATTTTATTATGTATGCTTACTAATTATATATTGCAATTTGAGTGTCTGTTACTAACAAACTCGCCTAAACTGTGGAGTCATGTACATTTAAAATCATTGATGTTCAATCATTTTTTTCTGTTAAGTAATGCAGCTGAATGATTTTTGCTTATTCCTACTCTTGCCTAAATGATCATATAAGCATTAGTTAATTTATGGCTTAAAATCCAAATACTATATTCTATTAAATCACAAAATGATGGTTATTGGGTTTTGACTTCTTAAGACCAAGAAAGGAAAATAACAATAGAAATATAATCAAAGGGACAAATTCAAACACTTCAAAATGATATAATTTGAATGATTGTAGGTTAGTTTTGATAGATTGAGTGATGATTATATAATGATTTGATATGAATGATAGTATATTTGTTCAATTGATTTATTATGAATGTAAGATTGATATTTAAAATAAAACACTTCAAAATGACTTGAAGTAAACAGGCTTCCACACTTTAGTCCCGCCATTTTAAGCAATAACATGATTGGACAAGTTTCATAAATCAATTACATTTTAGTCTAAAAATCAACGAATGAATCCTACGTGTCTGATAATTACTAACGTGCATATACCGGAAAAAGATTTTTATTACTTTAATAATCAGATTTGAAAAAATGATTACAATTAAGCCCTCTTATTTATTCCATACTCAATTAAACCCACTTTTTTTTTTTAATTCAACTTCAATCAAAAACAAATTGCACTTAAACCCTCTTTATCATCTTTCTTCATAAACCCACAAATTGTCAGTCCTCCATTAATGGAGCTTCAAAAAAAATATTTCTAATTTCTCAATTAATGAATTGCAATCCTGCTCGAACGGACCATTTGGACTCAAATTGAAGCCACATTACTAAAGATTCAAGCTGCATTAATGGAGCTTTAATGGAGTTGTGACGCTCCATTAATGGAGCTTGAACAACTCTACTTACGGAGCATAACAACTCCGTTAAAATGGACCTTGGACAGCTTCATTAATGTAACTTTTACAAGCTCCGTTAATGGAGCTTGAACATCTCCGTTAATGGAGTTGTCCAAGCTCCCATGAAATGGAGTTGTTCAAGCTCCATGAAATGGAGCTTGAACAGAGAACATATACATCAATGGAGCTTTGGCTTCATTAATGGAGCCCGGTTCAGGCTCCATTCGAGCCCGATTCGGACTCCATCAATGGCGCTTAAAAACTCCATCGCCGTTAGAGTTTCAAGCTCCGTTAATGATGAAAAAAATTAAAAATTTTAAAATTAGGAATTAGGATTAATTGAATGTAAATTGTATGTTGATGATGAAAAATGTGCTTGTAATTTGAAGAAAAAAAAAGATGGTTTGAAGAAGAAGAAGAAGAAGAATATGAAGAATAGCTAAAGAATTAAGACTGGATGAAGAAGAAGATGAAAATGAAAGAGTAAAATTGTTTTGGGTCTATTGTGAAATTTTTATAAATTCAGCAGGGATTGATGTGCAATTAATCATTTTAATTTTCACATGGATAATGGTTTTTTAGATGGTCAACGGAAAAATA
The DNA here is from genome assembly GCA_026545765.1 of Plantago major. NCBI lineage: Eukaryota > Viridiplantae > Streptophyta > Magnoliopsida > Lamiales > Plantaginaceae > Plantago > Plantago major. The sequence continues at coordinate 201,365 of JAIFAC010000041.1, forward strand.
AATGTTGGACTAAATTGTTATTGTTCAAAATCAGAGGGACTAAAGTGTAATCACGAGATTTATTTGGAAGACCTACAGTAATTCACCCTAAATATATAATGTTCGTACAAGTGCATACTATTGCAGCTCTATTAGTACTAGTGTATCCGCTTGATAAACCTATTTTTGAAATAAGCATGCATGTTACGTGAACATCTAGATGATATCTTATATATTAACTATACGATCGATAAGATTGTTCATATAGGTTATAAAATAAAAAAATAAAAAACTAATTGATTTGTTTTACGTATTTGTTATATTTAGCTAATTATCTATCTTATCAATTAATTAATTTATTAAATACATGAAAATGTTAATCGACTTATTAAATACTCGATCACTACAAGTTATATTATTAGCTAGTTTTGCTGAGAGACGAAAGTTCTTGAAAAGATGAGCCTCGCCTTTTACCACTAATATTCATTCAATTGCCACTATAAGGATTAATTTAAAAGAGCCATTTTCTAAATACAAAGTTAAATAGTAAACTTTACATTCCTTTGCTCGATCGTTTTGCACCTTGTATTGTTTATAAAAATAGTTAGAGAGGAGTTTTTATAAATTTAATATTTCATATAGTGAATATATAAATCACGAGGCTTGATTGATCATACAAATATGATTTGTTACTCTAGAAAATAAAACAATATTGTTTTGAATTTTGCTATTACTCGAGTTTAATATATTATTTGCAATGGTATTAAAATAAAGTAATAAGTGAATACTAAAAATATGAATTGAGTGATCAATAAATATAAATAGTGGTTTCCGTATAATGAATTGAAAAACTTTTAGTAGAACTTTTAAAATTAAACAATGGAATCTTTTACTGAAATTGGGTTATTAGACAAAGAAGTAAGTATATATCATTGTCGTCAAAGATACAGATAAGAGGCAATTATTGTGGATGTGCAATTAGTTAAGGAGCTAGCATTTGACTTCGTATATAGTATTTCAAGATAGCTAAATGCGACAAAAGGCTAGGTTAAGTGAAGATTAGGCCTTCAAATTTTAGAAGGCCGACGACAACTAACAAGTAGCAACATCTTGCATATGGAACCATGCAACAACCATACTAAATAAATTCATTTAACACTAATTATATGTTTTTTTTAATTGCAAGTCATTGGGTAAATGCATGCTCTTCTTGTTGCCTGGTTGAAAGGACCCCATTATTTAGTGTGAGGAAAAAAAAAAAAAAAAAAAAAGGGAATAACAACCCAACCGCTAATCGATCTGGTCTAAATGGCTTTGGAATGCGATTCTTCTAAAGCTTCTCCGGATGATGTTGGTCCCACAATACCAATACATGTTCTTTCCCACACACTTTGTGTTAGTTCAAGTCAAGATTTTGATTAGCAAACACATGACATCTTTAGACTAATCAAGTAAGAAGTATTGTTGTCCTTATGATACTATTTATTGACTGATAGTTAGTGATTTGTATAATTGTTAGGTTTTCAAGAGCATGTAATTTTAGTTTTGATCCACCTCCTGGAGACTTCCACTTTGATGTTGCGACCGGGAGATGCTGTGAAGACAAGTCTAAAGATTTAGTATAATTGAATAAGTTAATAGGGTATAGAGGACATTTTCAGCAAGTTATGCCTCAATAGTTACTTGTGTAAGTGAAAATCTGTAAGACAAAATTGGTTGACGAAACATCTATTGAAGGATTTTACCTACTGAAGATAGTCTCTCAAAAGACAGAACAACTACTTAGTATCAAGACAACTAAGTACTGTGTCCATTACAAAGGAGCTTTAGAGAAGTACTTTTAATTTGGCAAGACTAAAAGACAAATATTTAGATGTCATAAAACATTTGTGATAAAGGTAAAGACAAAGCTAAAGTACGATAGTGACATTTCAGTACCTAGTTTGAATTTATCTCCAACGGATTCAAATCACAACGGGACTAGTTTATACTATAAATAGAGACACTAAGAAAATACACCGATTCGACAAACAATAAGCTTATAGTGCAATCATCTTCTCGAGCTCTCTAAGTGTCTCAAACTTCTACAAGACTCAAACTTTGCGAAGCTACTTGTAAAGAAGTAGAATAAACTTTTAAGTTGCAACTATAAAAGTGCTCTTTCTTTTGAACAAGAAGAATTCTTTTTTTTTCAGAAACATCTTACTTAGTCCTTGAAACATAGGAATTTAAGTAGAGTTTATTAGCGTACCAAAGTCACTAAAACATTGTGATTAAGGTAACATTGTCTTGAAAATGTCAACCATATTCAACTACCAAACATATGTGTTAAGAAGAAGGGAGGAACTACAAGGAAAACCAAAGTTAAGGGAGGAACTACTTAACTTGGGAATTTAGCGAAAACCCCTTGAAGGAACCAGAGTATTTGGCTTGGAAAGTCAAAGAGAGAGATTCAAGATTACTAAGTTGGAAATTTAGGGTATAAAGAGATTTAGCTAAGGATAGGATTTTGTAAGGAAACTCATCATTATGTCTTAGTGAGTTCAAGTCTTGTTAAAGGCCGAAGTGGATTAGTTAAAATATTACATACATTCGGATACTATAAACAAGTGTTATTTATTGTTGGTCGAGATAACGGCAAAGGAAAAGACTAGAGGCGGGGTGAATAGTCTTTTACAACTTTTGTCGATAAATACAATTTCTCGGATATACGTGAAGATATCGATACTTAATTCGAGGCGGAAGACTTTTATGTGATAAGTGCGTGCTCGACCAAGATATGTGTAAGAACTTCGTAAGGTAAATAAAGCAAGTAATAAATTACTGAAGTAAATAACTGATCTTTATAGTGGTATCGAAGGTGGCGTAATCCTTGACTAATCCACTTGACCTTTCTCGGACCTAGAATCCACTAAGGCAGATAATTGAGTTCACCTTACAAATATCTTCTCGATTCCTAAATACACTAGGTTCCCAACCAAGTGTTCCCCGACTTTCTCATTGATACTTCCTATACTCGAAACCTTTGAGCTATTCCTTAGTTTCCCAAACTAAGTACTTCCTATCTTTCGATAACCTTGGAGTTATTCCTTAGTTTCCCAAACTAAGTACTTCACAATACTCCACGCCGTTTAAGGTGTTGGTTAAGGTAGTTTGTCAGGTTTGGTAGATTAATAATTAACTTCTACAGTTATGTAATACTACCTTCTTGAACAAGAGTCACTTAACACACTTCACAATGTGTGGTGATATGTTCTTCTTGACCCAATCTATGATAAATGTTCTAGATAATGAATCTCAAATACTTGATCTTTTGATTCAACTCCTTCATAGATAGCAATGCTTGTTAAGGTCGGGACACTTAGAACTTTCGTGCTACTTAGAATTCAAGAGCTTAGAGGCATGTAATTTGAAGAATAAGTAGGTTGAAGACTTGTATGCTTGAGAAAGATACCACTAGTTGTATTATCGGAGGCTTGGTATTTTCTGAGTTCGGTGTGTCTTTCAAGCATTCTAAGTGATGATATTTATAGTTGAAAATAGTATCCGTTAGGGTTAATGAAATTCAAACTATTGATATCTGAAAATAATCTTTGAGAAGATGTTGTCTCTTTTAGGAGATTTCCTCTTTTGTTCGAGATGTCTCTGTCTGCGTATTTATTGCATTGAAATATTTTGTCTTGTAGTGCCAACGGAACTATGCACGCTTTCTGAAGCATTGCATGTCCCTTTCCAGAGACCTTCTCATCTCCAGATACCTGTTGAAACATTGTTTCCCAGAAACATAGTTTATCCTAGGTACCTGAGTGTAGATATCTGTGGGCACTTTTCCTCGTTCAGAAACCTTGCGTTCTCAGATATCTTTTGCAAAACTTGTTAATTGGGAAACACTTGTTTGTCGAGATATACGGACATAGGTATCGATAACCTTTGTCTTGACAATCTTATGCGATCTTAAAACTTCAAAAATGTTGAACTCTCCTGTTGGATGCCTTCTTCTTGGTCTTCTTCAAAGATATAAAAATTACATTCAGAGACCTAACATCCTATACAAGATTTGCTAGACTATCATACTTAGTGATTTTCCTCTTTTACAGTGTTCAAGTGAACCAAGAGTACTAACCACCTTTCTGAGCTAAGATAAGTCATTAGGTTGCTAATCAAAATCTAAACATATATTCCTAACATTTATTTACATTAATTTAATTTTCATCAACTTATTTGTCTATCATTAAAGTAGAATTGCTCATTTAGCACACCAGTCACTTAATTGTAAAAGAATTCCGCGCTCTGAAAGTTAAATACCAGGAGATACTTGTACCTGCTTAGAAAATATATTTTAGACAAGAAAATTTTTGAAGTCTATCCCCCTCGGGCCTCCCTCTAGACTTTAACCTTATTGTCTAATTAAGAGACCAACACTTTGTTATCACTGTATGCAGCATAGGAGACTTCGATTGGTCACCCATCATAAGATTGTTATAGAAATCACGCTTAACTCTGAAGTTATTATAGATCGATTCTCGAAAAGAAATGTGGTATCTAAAACTTTGGGCGTTCGTCACCTCTCTTGAATTGTGCGATGTCACAGCGCTATAGGTCAGAATTTGTCCACCCCTTGTGGGTTTTTGGGTTGGCACGACTCTGATACCATTTGTAACGACCCGACAACTAATCGATCAAGCCCCGATCCTTTGAGCCGGTAGATCACACATAGGCGACTCTCAGGTTAATATGTGACTCACTACATACTCCCGTTCTTTTACAAGGTTTACCTTTTGGTTTTGGGTAAATTTTAAGAAAATGGAATACAATATTAAGTAAGTAGTAAAAGTAAGATGAAGAATATGAAAAGTAAGTGAGAGAATAGATAAAGTATGAAAGAGTGTTTTAAAAATTAATAATAGAGATAGTGGGTTTCCAAAAGAAAGCGTTAAACTTTGAAAAAACTACGAAATGACAAAAGTAAACCTTTAAAAGAGCGGAGAGTATCATTTTTACACACTTTGTTCTCATTAAATGCAGCATAGAAGTTCTCGATTGGTCACCGATATAAGATTGATCGAGCAATGAGCTTAACTTTAGAGTTCTTATGGATGGATTCCAAAATAAATATGCACCTTGTTGATATTAGTAGCGTTTTCAATTCCTTTAATATCTTTGAAACTTATCTGAGACTTAATTTGGGAATTACATTCACCCCTGTTGAATGTCGGCGTCCCTGGCACCTCGGTTTTAGCAATCGTCCACCCTTGGTCGACATGGGGTTTGGGTCTAATACCATTTGTAATGCCCCAAAGTTTCATATAAGTTTCAAAAGAGTTTGAAGGACTTGAGAACACTATCCATATTAACAAGGTTCACCTTTACTTTCGTGAATCCATCAATAAAAACTCAAGAGTTAGCGTGATTGCTCTTGAACAATCTTAGGATGGGTAACCAGTGGAAAATCTCGATGCACTCGAGAGAGGACAAAGTCTTGGAAAATGTTATTACATTGGTGACATATCATCCGGAGTTGTCCATTCATACGTGACGTAAAAAGGTTGAGGTTCGATCGATTAGTGGTCGGTCGTTCTTTATAATACATTAAGGTTAACAGTTGCAATGCATTATAGTGTGACATTTATTAAGTTGACGATTGAGTAATTAATTTAAATTAAACTGGAATGGTTTATAATAACCCCATGAGATTTATAAACATATCCGACATATATTTTAGTTATAAATATATAAGAAAACCATGAAGACATGTACTTATATCCTCAATGGGCTTGTTTGGAATGGGTCTTTGACGGGAGGTGGCAGGTCATGTTTCGGATTAGGCCCAGGTAGATTATAGTCCATTAGTCTGAAATTATGTGAATCGTCCTTGGGGCTTTTATTAGAGAGGCCCTTTCCAGGAGGTGGCGGGTTATGTCCTGGATTAGTCCTGAATCATTTGAATTGTCGTTTGGACTTTTAATCTCGAGGCCTTTGCCAGGAGGTCGCGGGTCATGTTTCGGATTAGGCCCAGTTAGGCATAGTCCATTATTCCTGGATTTGGACAATCACTCGGACTATCTCCTTTGAGTCTACCATGCAATTGATTGTTACTTCGCTCCAATGCTGTAACAATTGAAGAAGCAAAAAATGATATTAGCATCCATACACAAACCAAAGTTTTGGTTACAAAATGGTTTCAATTCTTGGTCGTGTTTAACAAATATTTTCTCGCGAACCGGCAAACCAAAAAACTTAAAAAAAAAAAAAAAAGGAATTACCTCAATGTGTCCATTGACGGGTGCATTGATTTCCTGAGAAGAGTCAATTCTTTCTGGAAACATATATATAAAATTCAAAAGTAAAAAAGAATGAATCATAGAAATGAGATTATAATTTTTGTAGAAGGAATAAAATAAGCAAGAATATATCAACTTTGGAAATTGTTTGTCTTGATTCCAGCTGATGAGTAAATTTGAGTGAAGAAGAAGACTAATTGATACGATACTCCTCCGTCTGGGATAACTTTATACGTTAGGGTTGGCGAAGGTTTATCTGAAAAGTTAAATTAATAATAAAGTATGGAAAAAGTGGACAAAAGTGTCTTTGAATGGCAAAAGGTGTAATTTATCGTAAAGTTGAGATTGTTTATTATTTATTGGGTGTGGTAGCTTCCTTTTTTAGTAAAGTATGAAGTTCTGTGAGACGGCTAAAAATGATAAATGTATAAAGTTCTGCGGAACGGAGTGAGTAGTAAGGATATTCATGTTGAAAGGACTAATACATCTTGTTGATACGGAAATGTGTCCAATCCTTTAAGGGCGCCATAGAGCGTGTCCTAGAGCGCATCAAGGCTAATATAGCCATTCAAAGCTAGTCCGACCTTGGTGGTCCGTCAAGAAACCATCTCGGTCGACTAGTACTCTGAAGTCGTACGCCATTTCACTAGGTCAGACCAAGCTAGATGGATGACTTCGACAAAAGGTTACTGGTCCTCCCAAGTACCGTATCGGTCCTAAGATGCTAATGAGACGAGAGAATCTCGGATGCCACCGATCTGATAAGACCAAGCGTGTTGCCAGAACCAGAGAGGCTTCCGTGGAACTCTAAGGTCCGGACACTAAGTTACCAATGAGTCATCGATCATGCGGATCATCGAGGACTTACGGACTGACATGAGCAGTGCTCTCGGAGGGAAAGGACCAAACTACCCTCCCGCCCATTAATTAGTATTGGATTACTATTCACTAATGGGCCGTGCGAAAGGTAACGTTGGTGTCCAAATCTGAGGCATACACTTGGCATCATCTTATGAGCTACTTCATAAGTATCGATAACTATAAATATAACACAAGGTCCAAGACCTTAAGGTAAGCATGATCAAAGGAAATACCCACAGGAAATTGTATTTGTCTCCTAAGTTCTAAACATCCTTGATTTCATTACCTTTCCCATTACTATTGCATTGAGAGCTTTCATCTCTCCTTTGAGTAAAGCCTCCTTCGGATTGACTTAGGCAATCCGGGTAACCATTCTAACCCCCCACTTAGTCCTTTGGTACTCTTGCTCGGACAAGCCTTCTCTAAGGATTCAAGTTGGGCGGATCTTAGATTAGGTTACTTGTCGTAGTAGTGTTGGTGTTTGAGGTTTATCCTCGACATTTATATGTCCCCAGGTTCCCAAGTATCTTAGTAGAAGATAGTTGGTAACTATGAGGATCGATCGTGTACGTGGGCGTGTCCGAATCGTTAGTTAAAAGAAAAGGAAAAAAAATCCTTTTTGTGGGATCGTCGTCCGTGTCCTCAAGGATTGATATATCTCTTTCCCCCCTTTTAGTCCTGATCAGGAGTTATCGCATAAGGAACCCGATGAGAGAAAAATTTATATCCGAGATATATGGGTCCGAATGCGGTTAGGATCATGAAGAATCTTCGAGGAAGATCAAGTAGGAGGTTATCCGTTGGGCAAATTTGTGAAATGGTCTGATGGACCTTTGATCGATAAATCAGCGAGTCCAACGAGTTGCTTGTCCGCCCGTGGGGTAAGATCGAGGAGCGATGCGGCCAGATTGGATTGGGAAGCCTCAGCGGTTGAGATCAAATTCTGACTCCTCCGTCGGGAACTAAAGCGTAATGTGTTAGCCATCTATTCGGATCGTCATGGCCGTTGGATTTGAACAGATCAGCGATGCGGTTTAAACTTAAGTGATGTGACTTGGCCTTCCCACTTTGCCTATAAATAGTTAAGCGATCGGTCACTTTCACACTTTAGCTAAATTGAATCTCGACAATCTTTAAGCTATTCAAACAACCAAGATCGATCCGACAAGCTGGGACTTGTAAGACTTTGGGCTATCCAGCTGAGATCTGTAACCTCGAGGCATTATCCAAACTCGATCGTCCGTTGAACCTTCCTGTTTGAATATTAGCAAGTAAGTACCCCTCATTTTTTGGCTTTGTTAAAGTTGCCTGTATTAGCTATCGCTCATTGCATGTCTAGTGTAGCTTCTCTTGCCTTCCGTAATTATGCTTGTCTTTAGTAATTGGCTCTTGATACCTTGATTTGAGATGGTAGTTGATGTGTGTTTCTTGCATGCTTATAATATGCCAATTTTCCTTCTTGATGCCTTGTACTTTTATTTGATACGTCCGTCAGACCAACCCGTCTTGACAATGCATGCTTACTTGATAATAAATCGGTATTGGTTGTGGTGTTACTTTGTAAATTGTTTCTTTATTGCCATGCCATGAGAAATAGATTATAGCCGGTGGTACTATATGTGCCGGTCTTGGAGCCCCCAATCATACGTGTATAGAAGATCTTAGGGTTTAAACTTTTCCCGGACCTCTGGACTTAATAAGACATATAAATGATCTCTCGGACAATAACAACCATCATTTCTGATCCGTTTCCTTCTGCCCTAGGATGTCCGGGAGCGATAGTCAAAACGTTCACGAGGTGCGGGATTACCAGGATGGAGTAGATTGAGGCGGTGAATCTGCGGGCGTGAACGTGTCCGTGAAGACTATCTCGTGGATGTCTTATCTTCCGGAGATTCAACGCTAAACGGAACCCAGAATCGATCAATCCTCGACAGACGGGCGATGGTGAAGAAGGTGTTAATGGCGAAGCGTTGGTCGATCTCGGACTATAGGTGGTGTGGGAAACTATAGATCCGAATGAGCTTCAACTTGAGCAGGCGGCGGTGAGCATGAGGCGATGGCGTGGAGATGTTAGAGGTGGGTGGAGGACCGTGTTGTGGTAGAGGCAGTCCGTCAATCCTGGTATCCGGGAGAATCGATGGTGGTCGGGGAGGAAGAAGGCGGAGAGGAAGAAGGTGAAGGCGGGAGGAATAAGAGGAAGGTTCTCCCGATGTCCGTCCTCGGAGAGAGTCTTGGTCGTCGGGTTGTATTGCACTCCGTGGCGCTCAATCTAGCCTTCGTTGGTTGAAGGCCGTGGTGCCAAGGCGGAGATCAAATTTCCTCATCCGCATCCGTAGTAGTGATAGCGCGAGTTCGGAGAGCTAAGCGGGCTTCTTCCTACATCCATCCGGTCGGCCCGAGGAGATTAGAAATGAGGTGAAGATGGAGATCCACGAGTGCATGAAATAATGATCCCTAATCCGGGCATGCGTTCTATAACCCTGCTTTGGGTATATGCGTGCCGAGGTTGCCTCTCCTGCGGATGGAAGATCCCCATTGCCAGGCGAAGAACATCCTCAACCATATTGGCATAGGTCAAAATCGAGTTATCCCAGTCCTGGGTAACCTTATTTGTTTTGTAATCTTTGTAAGAAGAAGGGCAAAGTGAATTTTGAAAACTTGATGACTTTCCATGTCTCTTTCGGTCAGAATCCCTTTTTACACTTTTATGAATAGGAAACCCTATAACTTCATCTCGGACTCCATCTCGTCGTTGGGGTGAAATGGTGGGATAGGTACATTTTGTCTGGATGGCTTTGAAGCGAGGATGTCAGAAGGCGGAGGAACAATGGGGCTGCCACAAAATTCCTTGAGAGAGTATCACGATTGGCGTCCGCTTTGAAAACGTTGCTCCACAGGTGGCGGAGATCCACAAGAAGAATGATCAACTTACTACCCATTCCACGGACTAATTTGTCGATCATTTGCCATATCTATCTGGTGACGATTCCGTCAAATGGTCGGAGAAAAACGATTTCGATGAGTCAACTTATGATTTGTGCGACTCGTGTTTTCAATGTCTCGTTATGAATTTTCTCATCTCCGATATGCACTTTTTACATTGACCGTCCGCATTACGAAATGTTTACATTGCTATGTAGCTCCTTTGGTTGACTATATCATGTCGACACTTCTTTGAAAAGAAGAAGCGGTGAAGCAACAATCTGGAAGTCATGGCCTTGCGAGGGCGAGATCATCAACGTCCGTTGGTCTTCCTATGGCGAGATCCAAGAATGCGGCGATGTTAGCGCGGAGGAGAAAGCGGAACAAGGCGGAGAAGATCTGCAAGCCCTGGCGTGCTGACGAGGCAAAGCCCTGTTACTCGGGCGTTCGCCTCCAGACCACCATCGGCATTCTTTGGATCGGGCCTCGACAAAAGTGTTCATGCGGGATGCCATAACGTCAGGCGGAAGAAGAGCTCCAGCGCCTCCCAATCAAGCAAGCGGCGGTGGCAGCGTTTACCGTCGGCAGGCCACTCTCGATAAGGAGTATGGCGTGCTGCGGACTTCCGAAGTTAGTAGTGTGGCGGCCTCAATATGCTATATCAGCGGTTATTGATCTCTAATGGTTTTTCATTATGTCCTTATAATGGCGTCGACTTATGTCTATCTGATTCTTTCGACATGGGTGCTTTATCGAACTATGCGATGGAAAGGCGGTGGCCGGGCTACCATTGACGCGAGTTGTTCAAAGGCCGACCGGTCGCGGATGAGGCGAAAAAGTGAAGCGATTGGAGATGCGGTGAAGGAGACGGTGAAGTTCCATGGTGAAGACGGTGGGAGGCAATCAAGCGGACTTGGATTGGCGGAGGTTTTCACCCAATCAATGAAGTGCCTTGCTCCGTCTAGTACATTAATAACAATATTTCTAATGAAATTAAAGGTGGGCTGCTGTCCTCGCTTTGTTTGCTTCCGTTCGCCGTTAAATTGTGTTTACTATCATAAAACACATCTTTAAGAACAGTCCTGATGAGTGGCGTCCGAAGCGTAGAAGTCAAAACCATACGTTTCACGAATTTACGTCTGGTAAAGTGATTACACTAAATTGATGGAAACCTTTGGGATCGTAATTCTTCTAGAAGGGAGGAAGGTGAAGCAATTAGATTTGTCATTATTCTTGCTTCCATCAACTTCCAGACCATGGGATGATAGCATGTTGAGATCGTCTGGGTTTGTCACTACTATAAATAAGAAAGGGGTAAGTGCCTTTTCTTCTTGTTGTGCACAACCCTTTCTCTGATCGATTTCCCTATCCTTCGAGAAGAGTGGTCGATGTCAGATTCTGTTGAAGACTAAGCCATTCCGGTTTGATGGCAAATCAACGGTGAATTTATCCCCGTAGTCGACATCCCCGATTATCGGAGGGGCGGTCAATCTATGAATTGAAGGGGACTCTCCCTCCGTTAATAGGGGATAGTTAGTGGGCTAACCGCGAGAAGGGCGGATTGTGAGATAATCCGCGGGAGGATCAAATCGGCAACAATAAAAGCTCGCGGTGATGACTCGGAATCTCGAGGCTCACTTAAGGATCGGTAAAACAATGAGGTATACTGACAGGTATATCTTGATCCTTAGATCTTTCAGTTATATTATATAAATGTTGGATAATTTATACATAAAATTGAACTATTTTACCCTCAGATAGAGATCGCCTCTTTTCTTGTCTGAGAAGCTTCGACCGAGTTATATTGGCCTTTATATTTTTATAAAATATTCTAAAAGCTTCAGACGTGGTTGATGGGCTTGTTCAAGCTTGATTGGATAAACCGATGCAGCCCAATGCTGTTCATCGAATGAATACTAAACCTTGTGTCAGCAATGTTGATTCGTGACATAGGGCGTATCTAATGATTCGTTCCTTCTCGTCTCCGGATCCCTCTTGGCCTTGAGTGATCTGTGGTCAACTTTGTTCCATATCTATTCAAATTACTTGAAGATGATTTCTTGAATAGTTTCCCTCTTGACTCCAGGTCCACTCAGTGGCGTTCGTCCACAGGCACGAGAGTGGCATGTGGAGTCTAGAGGGAAAATTCAATGGTCGATCATAAGAAAGCATAGATCTCGGTTTAAATGTATCCGTCGTCTCCTCTGCTTTCTTTGTACTTGTGGTTTCCAAATCTCTAACATATTACTGGAAATGGTTTAGAATTTCAAGAGGTTGGAGTCGCTAAAAGTCGGTGGTAAATCCTTCACAATAGTGCTGTTTTTCCGGGCACGAAGTTGCAATGCCACGTTTTGGGTAGTATCATGAGGATTCCACCCGTTTACCCATTTTTCCTATATGCGGTAGATCGGGTTCCGGCCTGCATGGAAGCAGTTCGCCGCTTTCGACATGGAAGAGCTTTTTTAAACAGAGCAGTCTTTCTTGGGAGATAGCGTATTTTGGAGACTTTTACGCTTTCATAACCCGTCGTGGGTGGGATATCGATCAAGTTATAGAATTATCACGATGAATTATGTATAATTAGTCTTTGTAGATAAATCTTGCTGCTATCATTAATGAGCAGTTAAATCATATATGCATGGATGGAAGATCACAAATGAAGAAGATGGGGTTGTATTGATTTGCGAAATTCCAATTACAACTTACATGAGCTCTAGACCGATATTGAAAAGGATCGGCAGGCCTGGCGGAGTTAGTGTAATTTAACAAATGAAATGACAGTGATCCGGAAGGAGATCCTTTGATTATCTCTATCGCCAAAGTCTCTGGGTTCCTAAGCGTTCCACCAGACGCTTGAGGGGATGTAGTTCTCATCTTCTAATTCATAAGCGCCCATTCACTCTTGGTAGATAATCTTGGAGTCCCTTCCCACTTGAGCAGAGTTTTCGATATTATTGAAATGTATTAATCGACGCAGTCTCCAAATTTACCAAGTTAATATCGAACATTCTATTTGGGGTTGAACATGGGTTACTGCGATACCTATGGATATTAGCAGGTGCCTCGGACCTTTTATTCGAGCAGTCTAGGTCGGTGCTCCAAAGACTTCTCGGTTTATTGCCTTAATTCTGAATCTGGGAATCTCAGCGGCAATCTCGAACGGTATATTTGCCTCGAACCGTATCACAAGAGAAATGGAGTTTTCTTTGGTATGATCAAGTGGGTGATCGTGATGAGCCCATATACGCCTTCGGAGTCGTCTGTGACTAAATTCTTAATGACTTCTCGAGTTTGACTATTGTCTTGTTTATGGATTCTGCGACCATTGGCCTTGTGGGTATCGACGGATGTGAAAGCGTTCGATTTTGAGGAAGCAGAAAGCCATTCCTTGAACTACTACACGAGAAGCTGACAGTTACTTAGAAATTTAGAACTGGTAGGCAGGCGGTGATGTACTTCAAGTGAAGGTCGGCAGAGCTTTCCGTGATATTCTTCTGACCTCACTTCCTGCCACTTCCAGTAAAAGATATTCTACCGCCCGCAGTAAATTTTTTGTATTTGGGTACCCTCGAAATAGATCCAGAGCAAATAACCGATGCTGATGACGTTTTGCTATGATTAGCGGAATCATAAGGTTGCGATGAGATATGGGATGTTCATCAATATTGTAATCCAGCATCTCCGGGCGTGGTGGGTGGAATCTTCTAGATGGTAGGCAGTATTATGTCATTATGATTTTACAGGCGAGAGTCCTCCCGGAATGACTCCCAGCTTAGTTGTGTATCTCTTCCGTACGGTTTGTATGTATGGGATTGAAACATCTACGGGAGTCTGGAAAAAGATCTTGTACAAATAAATTCTTATTTATAAAAGTATCTAACGCCGGCATTGCACACTCCTTGATTCTTTAGGATCATTGTGAATCAAATCCTTGAATAGTTAAAATGTCGGTCGTCCAGGTTTCTTCCCGTGTAGTATCATGACCGCTTGATGGGACTCATAGCCAGTTAGTGTCGATAATGGTGAGTAAGTTACTCTCCCCTTGTGTCTAGAAATTTGCTTGTAGCGAGATCGTATTTACGAGCATCGACTCTTTCGTTCAAGCTCTGAACTTTTTCAAGGTGAATTCTCGAAATTGGTAGCCTCATTCTTGAAGTAGCTCAAATGCCGATAATCGAAGGACTTTTGTAGCAAGTTCACGAGAATTGAGCCTCGACCATTGTGGTCGTGTAGCTTTGACCTTAGGGCTTGGGTAACGTAAACGGCCCAGCTAAAGAGATGCCTCATCTCGGCACCATTGTGGTAACTTTACAGACAAAATCATGAGTGGGGTCCAGCATACATCGAGCTCTTAAGGTGAATTCCGATTCCTTGTCTTGGTGGAAGAACCGTCACTTCGATGTCCGGGAATATCGGAAGGATGTTTTGAGTTTGGAGATCTCTTTACTGTTTGCCGAGGGTTCGCTCTCGGTTAAATCCCCTTAGTGATTTCCCATTACGATGTTATACATTACTTGGGTTCTGGGAACATCACCAGAAGTAGAAACATTAGGTTTGACCGAGTTTACCCATCGACAAAGAAGGGCGATTGATGAAACTTCTCGGGGTTCGGGTTGAATTTGGGCAGCTTCCGGACGATATGGCAGTGATTAACACTGACACACCTTGTCGGGACTCTCTGAATCCTTCTCTGGATAATCCGCTAAGAAATTCGCGAGGGACTTGGGCCTTTTTTTACAGGCGTGAACTGGTGTAAATCAATGCTCATTCGCCCTTAGAGAGTCGTCCAGTTGGTGAAGACTTTCACAGGACTTTTATTTGAAAGGTTCATGATTAGTACCACTATTTTGTGAGACTTAAAATATGGTTTTCAGCAGGTAAGGCGGTGTAAACCGGTATACTAAATTTCTCAATCTTCACATATCTTGTCTCATACGTGAAGTACCTACCAAAAGATAGTTGATTGGCGAATGATCATTAGCTTGAATTAGCACTAATCTGGAGTTCATTTGCCTTAGTGATTGCTAGGTAGAGGTGATGGTTCTCCTTCCACAGGTTTTGGAGGCGTGGAGGGGTGAGGTACTTTTCAAATTTTTAAAAGCCTCGAACATTCGCGGTCACTCAAACTCTCTCCTCCAGGAGGATTTGAAAACGGAGGTTCTTTTCTCTTGGTCGAAAGTAAACGACTTAAGGACATTGGAAGCGTGATAAAGGAGGCTGTTTGTACTTCGTTGAGTTCTTGGATGGGGCAAATCTAGGATTGCCTTGATCTTCCTGGGTTACTTATCCCTCTTTACTGTGACCATGTATCCCCTGAGGCTCCTCCTTTCACCCAGTATGCACTTTGAGTTCGGCTTGTCCATGCTTAGAAGGATGAAAAAGCAATTGTTGAGATGCTTTCGATATATATTCTTGATCTTACTTTTAACGAGCATATCATCTCACGTGAACTGTAGTGCGCGACCTCCTCCTTGAACATTTTATTCTGTTGCGTGGTATATGGCTCATTTTAACCAGGTAGCCATCACCTTGGGGGTACCTCCTCACACTTGTGAAGAAATTTGTTTTCTTGATGTAAGTCACCAGCCATCCAGTTTGATAAAGCCACGATGTCGTCCATGAAACTTAGGAAGCGCACATCCATGGTAGAATCTGCCAATGATACATCTGAGGGTGGGGGATAAGGGATCCTTTGGAACAAAACTTGTTGAGCCTTGTAGAGTCATTGCACATCCTCCACTTTCACGGGCCTTCTCGTAGTACCCAATGGACCCGGTCAAAGTATCTAACCTTCAATGCTGGGCACCGAAGTAAAATTGACTTCGTAGATATGATTCGTCCTTATTTGGGCGAAGTCTTTCCTCTTACATCGGATATATTTGGTCAGGATCCATGTTGAAGACGGTGAAACCGGTGATTCGGATCCTATTTCACTTCAAATCCATGATTACTCGAAACAAATACATCCACGTGTCTCGGAGACCAATGATAAGTTTCATCTCACTTCTATACTCATCTCTTGTTAGATTCTAGTCTTCTTATGGAGCTTCGACCTTAATCTAGATTTCGCGAGAGTTTAAATGAGCTCGTCCGTGCGATTCTGAACTTCTCCTTGCAACTGCAGTCAATCCTGGATGTCCCCTTCATGCGTGGCGGATAGCCCTCTTTGGCGGAGGTAAAAGCGAAATGATAGTGGGCCGAGGTGGTGGGTTGCGGCCCGTTATCCTCCTCCTCCGCTTCCAGGATCTACGCCGTTACTGGAAGGGCTTCGTCCGCATATGTACTCCTTGACTTGCCTTCTCTTTCACCAGGTGTTAGAGCCTCTGTTTTTTAGCTGGATACGTTAAATCGGTCATAGCCTCGCTCTTGTGAAACTTGCGGTATCCCGCCGCATTGTTCTGTTTCTCCGATTGTAGGATGGCTTTGGCATTGGATGTCGACTTTTCTCAACAATAGTAGCGAGATGTGCGGATCTCGGCTTATTAGTAGCGATGTAGTCGCGAATCTCTGGCGGGCTCCTCTCCCCGTAAATGCCTTTGTCTGCATGATCTTTCTTGGGTCAAACTTCCCCTGGCGTTGCTCTTGTCTTTTGCGGTTCCTTTCCTTCTTGATCACCTTTCGGTATTTGATACGTTCCTTGATTATTCTTCTCCGTACATCACCTCCTCGGATGTCATCCAGTGCTTTTCGCTCCTCCTTCGACTAGAGAAGCTTCCTCCATGACTCGGAGTTGTAAATATTAAGCGTCGAGGTGATGGACCGTTCTTTAATACTATGGGGCTTTCGACTAAGATATTTCCGTGTTAGAAGTGATCTAGGGAAGATTGAATCTTCACCATTCCCCTTTGGATGACTTCGCTTGGTGCTCTCGATCACGTTTTCTTCTTTTGATTTTCCGAACCGTGCTTAAGAACTTAGAAGATAGATCGCATACGACGCTTATTGACTTGTTTGGCAGCCGTGTACTTACGATCCATGGCGTTGCCGAAGAGGGTGGATGAGACGTAAGAACGTAGACTTTAGTATTATCACTGTTATAGAATTCATCTTCTTTGTTGTACCTTGTCGGGGTGACCCGTGGGACAAGTATCCGTAGTAGTATTCGAGTTGAGATCCACTTGGTCCGAGTTCCTATTTCTTTCCTTTTCCCTCATGATATCATCACCACGAGAGGTTTGGTGCACTTGTATACATTACGTGGTCCTTTACCAGCGTCCGAGGTTCGAGTTTGGGTTTCTAAAGCTTTTGTTGGGCGTAGATTTCTTCATGTCATGACCTCTCTGTCGTGGATGGGCTGCGACATCCATGAGGAGTTAAATCCTAGTGGGACAAGCTGAATGGTCTCTGCATGATCTGTCCCTCATGGGAGCTTGTCGCGGACCTCACAGGCTGCTGTTACCTCCTTCTTGGTACTCTCTCCTCCCATTAAGGATTCCCTCACCGAACTTGCGAAGCGAGGGCCCGTCGGTCAGTGAAGGTTTGCAAATCCTCATGGGGCGGTGATCTCCCAACCTCTGTTGGATTAGGTGACTGTCTGTTTCTTGACAAAGGCAGGCTCGCTTGAGGAGTAACCACTTGGCGGGTAACTTCTGAGGTGGGCATTGTTAGACCTAGGCATCCTTGGATGTCGTGAGCAACCTATCAGCGAGTTTCGCTTGAGTCAAAGTGCCTTGTGCAAACAACGCGACCATCGAACACATCGTCATGATTGACACTGTGGTAGACCTTGAAGCCTGTAGGGCTTCGTGCTACCCGTCTCCATGGTCCGTAGAGCACGATATTCGCAGGGCCGCTCTGGCCTCCTCTAAGCGGGCGTCTCTTCCCTCGTCCGAGGATGGTGGCGGTCCGCCGTCGCTCGGATATCTCCTTCCAGCGTTCCTTCCGATATGACCCGCCGTCCCACGGTGGGCGGGCGTCCTCGTAAATGGTGGTGGTGTTCCCACCTGCGACTAATCCAGAAATTGTTATCTCGTTCTAGCCATCGACCTGACCTGAAACCTGAGATCTTTTTGTAAAGGTTCCCAAAGCGGCGCCAAAATGTTGAGGATAAAACCTCAAACACCTTTACTACTACAACTCCAACTTGAAGCAGAGAAGCATGTGAGCAAGTACTGAAAGGACTAAGTGGGAGGTTAGAATGGGTTACCGGATTGCCTAAGTCAATCGAAGGAGCTTCTCAAAGGAGATGAAAGCTCTCAATGCAATAGTAATGGGAAAGGTAATGAAATCGAGGATGTTTAGAACTTAGGAGGCGACACAATTTCTAGGGTATTCCCTTTGATCATGCTTACCTTAAGGTCTTGGACCTTGTGTTATATTATAGTTATCGACTTGAAGTAGCTCGTAAGATGATGCCAAGTGTATGCCTGATTTGGACACCAATGCTACCTTTGGCCCATGGCCCATTAGTGAATAGTAATCGATACTAATTAATGAAATTTGGGAGGGTAGTTTGGTCCTTTTCCTCTGAAATCTTGTTTCCGCATGTTGGGTCGTGTAAGTCCCTCGGATAGATCCGCATGATTGGATGACTTGCCTTGGGTAACTCTGGGTGTCCGGACCTTAGAGTTCCACGGAAGCCTCTTAGTGGTTACATCGAATCGTTTAGTCTTCTTGTCTTTGGTGGCGTCAGAGATTCTCTCGTCCGGTCCGTTTAGCATCTTAGGGCCCGACATTTTGCGGTACCCAGGAGGACAGGTAACCTTTTATCGCTCGAAGCCATCCATCTAACTTAGTGGGACTGGTGAAATGGGCGTCTTGACTTGTGAGTACTAGTTGACCTGAGATGGTTTCCTTTAGGACGGACCACTCGAAGGTCGGACTAGCTTTGAATGGCTATCTTAGCCTTGATGCGCTCTAGGACACGCTCTATGGCGCCGTTAACGGATTGGACACATTTCCGTATCAACATCTATGAACAAAAACTAGAAGGTATATATAGAGATTTAGATATATACTATTGGTGTCAATTCAAAAAATAAAAAATAAAAAAAAGTAGGAAGTGTTATGGATAATGCACAATGAGTTAGTGCATGGGAGTTAGTGGATGATAGGATTAATGTACAAGTTAGTAGATGAAGAAATAAATGTGTACAAGTTAGTAGAGATGTCTTGCCTCTTCATATACTATTAGGCCCTTGAGATACATCTTCTCATGTATAAATACCTACTATGTACTCTCACTTTTGGGTGAAGAATGAACTCTTAATTCTCTCCATTCTATTCTCTATATTATCTTCTTTCTTCTACTCTTACTCTCATACTACTCTAATTTCTCTTAACACGTTATCAACGATGGTCTTGATCGATAGCGATAGAGAATGTAAATTGCGATTCAAAGGAAAAGCTAGAAGAAGTGGAGTTTTGATTGGCCATGATGAGTAAATCATGAGTCATGATTAGTGGAAAAGCAAGCGGTTGATGATGATCATCATAGAGATTTCTTATTACATCAGGACCTCCGTCTCTCAATTTCATATAGTACATTGATTCATTTTATTATTTTTATGTTTGAGATTATATACTAATAAGTTCTTTGTTTTGTAGTTCCATCCTAAAGATGCATGATGCAATGACATACTTATGACATACTTAAGATCATGGCAAATAATTTTGATGAGCGATGGCATTACATTAGTATGATCCTTACGAGTTTCTGTCGGTGGAGCTAAGATATGGATGATACAATCAATGGAGCTACATATCCTTTGAAACCATAAAAATTATTTATCATCTTTCAAGATAAATTTTATTTTGTTTATAATTTATCTTACTTGAATTTCTTTTTCTCATCATATGATATTATCTAACCACTCTAATTTTTTTGAAGTTGTAAATCATATCGAACTCATATTTTGGATGAAGCTTTTCAAGCGGTGATAAAATACAAAACCATATTCCACGAATTTGAATATGAGATACAAAATCATGAAAGTTGATGTGGTTATATATTGACAATGAAGTGAATATCAAATTATCATTCACACAGATATTTGATCCAAATTTTTTCAAGAATTGCAAACCACCAGAAGTGGCTACAATTGATGGTTCTGAATCATTGAAATTCCTTTGTTAAATATATATGTCACAGACATATCATAAATCCATCAACATATGGTTAATATTCTAGCCATAAATCCATCAGCGAGATGTGAAATTACAGCTTTGATTAGCTAGCCAAATATGGAATGCACACGTATCAACAAATTTTATTAATGGTGATGCAAGAAAATGTTCACTTCAACATGAAGTTGGTTATTAATCTTTATAACTTGACTTGAAGTTGGAATCATATGTGCAAGTGGACTTAAAGTCATTCTCATAAAAGCACAATTTCTTATTATTGCTCTGAAGTAGCAATCGTGTGCATAGTATGGATTTTGAAGACCACTATAAATTTGATATGTATGTGGTAAAGATATACCTAGCTTCAAGAATAATGTTTGGTCTAAGTAGACCATAGTACTAAATATGAGTGCAACTATTGTTGTTCATACATATTTTACATGATGATGAACTAGAAGTTGACTTATTTGTAAAAGTTCTCATCTTGTACAATGAATAACATATCTGATTTCGTTCTCCTTTCCCGAAATGATTGGAATACTTGGAAAAATTTAGAAGGTTGCAAAATCATTAATGGCAATTTGGTATTGTAACATCCCACATCGCTTAAGCAGTTTGTGGTGAATAGTATATATGCAAACCACCACTCTTCAATGGTATGAGACCTTTTGGGAATACCAAAAATAAATTAAATGCGGGCTCATTGGCGGATAATATCATACCTTGAGATGTGTGGGCCCGTCATGTAACCTCGGTCGATGGGTGGTCTCGGCCCATTAGTGGCCAGGTCGTTACAAGTGGTGTCAGAGCGGGATGATCCAGTCCCGCAGGGACTAAGTACCATGCGGGGCAAAGTGCTACACCGTATGGGCGGTGGGAGCCACCTCTAGAATCCTGCACGGCTGGATGATCTTGGGACCGATTGTCACCCAGCTCGGCGAGGGCGTCGAGCCCTTAAGGGGGTAGTTTGTAACATCCCACATCGCTTAAAAACGGTTGTGGTGAATAATATATATGCAAACCACCACTCTTCTATGGTATGGGGCCTTTTGGGAATAGCAAAAAGAAATTCGTACGGGCTCCGGCCCAAAGCAGACAATATCATACCAACGAGATGTGTGTGGGCCCGTCATGAGTAATCTCGCAGGTCCAACGGGCCGGGTCTTGGCCCATTAGTGGCCAGGTCGTTATAGGTATATTGGAAATGAACCACCATTATTTGATCTATACAAGTGCATCCATGATCACACCCCAAGAGGTTGTTGGAAAATAATAAAGTTTTAAACTTTCATTGCAAGATCATGATCAATTACTAAAAATCGATTCTTCTCATTCCCTGAAGTGAATGTGAACATTTTGCTTATACATGTATCAAAGCATTACCAGAAGAAAGCATAAAAAAAAACTCATCAACCTCAAGTTGAGAGAAATATACGAGTGATCAAATATATCTCACCAACTTGAAGTTGAGAGAATGAGAATTAAACATTTTATTCCCAAAAATGTTTTATATAATATGCTAAATTATGTTGTTCGAGCTTTTGGGTGGAAACCTGACATGTCATTTATACTCTTCGAATGGAGTGTTGGGGCTAAGTAGGTGTAACAATTCCCACACCAAAGACTTCTAAAAACATAAATGAACAATTTTGTACGCGTATAACTATTGCTCGTGACAAGTATATATGTACAACAAACATATCAAAATGCATGTTTACAAGCAAACTTTGTGCCCCAGAAGAGCACATATTAGACTTACTCATTGAATAAGTACTTATAAGTCTTGCCAAAATAGAAAAAGATAAAGATTTGTGTCTTTCGTGTAGACAGCATCTTTTTATTTTAATTATATTCTATAGTTTTATTTTATTTTATAGTGGTGGGCCTAGTAATATTTTTACAAACTAATTCTCACACTTTTAAGCCGAGCCCATACTAGTTTATATTGGCCAAACCCTTCCTCTACTCAAATTACCAAATCAGATTTATTTTGTACTTGCCGCAGAGTCGATTTCCGCAAGCTACCTCTCCTCTTCAGTTTCAGATTTATGTTTTCAATTACTTGCTGGTTTTGTCATCTCTTGCATGGAAACATGCATAGTATGTAATATTGGTTTTGTTAATTATCGTCATTATCAGTTCATCACCAAACCATCGTCATCAAATTGTTTCTTAAATTTTTTGACACATGTCGACATCATCATATCAATTCCACCATGTCTTGTCCACCAAACTGTATTTACTAAATTTTAATATTTGATTTGGGTTCTTACATTATAGTGGTAATTTTCGAAGGATTCGAGTGCAAGTTAGTAGAGCTTTGATGGTTTAACTAGGTTAAACTTGTTTTAGTCGACCTTGAGGTAAGGGGATTTATTGACACTTTTACTTATATTTTCGTATTATCGTATATGTATAGTTTTAATGTTTAATAAATAACTTATGATTATTATATCATGTTATGGGACTTGATATAATATTCTATTCGAAAAGGATCAAATATGTGAATTCCCAAAAGTATGTTTTATGATGCATGTGAAGTGTGAAAATTATGTTTCGGATACATGGAGAAAATAAATATGTTTTGAGTTCACAGTTTTACCTATGAATTCTGGGGCCGTCTTTGACGGTGATTATGTCTGGCTTCTGAAGAACTTCTTTCTGTATGTGTTCCTTTAGCGGGGAACTTTCTGTTATGTTCTGTTCTGTTTTGTGCCGACCTCTGTGCCACCGGACTTATACTAGTGGCCATAGTGTGACTCTGTTGAGCTAAACGTTCTGATACGACTGTTATGTTATAAGTACTCCATGAACTATTTTCTGGTTATGTGTTCTGATATTGCGTGTATATATGTATATTTTACTACTCTGCTTGATTCGGTAAAAGTGCCAGGAGATTCACCCTTACACTTTTTTTGATAGTGCAGGTGGTTACGGTTTCGTGGAGGTTGCTAGTGGAGGCTAGTTGGGTTAGACTGACTAGTGGTGTTAGAGTTGTTTTTAATTTCTGAAGGTTGTAACTAGTCGAGTTTTCTGAAATTGTATTTACTGTATTTGAGTTGTAGTTGCTCTGCTGTTGTACCACTCTTTTCAAAATGATTTATAAAAATTGAGGCTTCGCCTTGGCGTGAGCCCATCTCAGGATAGACGGCCGGTCGCGCCAAATTGTTTTGGTTGGGCGTGACATTCGTCACATCATTACGGCGATTTGAAAATACTTTTGTATGCATGTCAAAAGTGATAATATAGGCGATATATTGACATGCAAATTTGATGTGACAAATTAGGCCATTTGGTTATAACTTAACCGTTGTTGTGAAACCTGAAGTTTCCATATGATTATATGCTGAAAGCTATCTCGTGTTGTAAATTATATTATGGAAAGACACAACCAGATTAAGCATGAAAATGGAGATCTTGAAATGAACAAAAGTCACATTTTGAAGTTGACAATGATTGATATATAGGTGGCCAAAAGCCCATGATCTCCCAATTTGAGGCAAATTTATTTTCGAACAAGAAAATTCAAGCTGCAAATATATTGACTCCTATAATATTGTTCTCCGTAGAGAACTAATGCTTGCAAACATACAAAATTTGTATCGTATATCAATTCTAAGCTAGGCATTATAATATCATGAGCCCTCGTTTTTCCCAGCTTAGGGGAGGAAGAACATGAGTAAGCTGGTAAAAACAAATTCATAGAGTGAATTGATCCCCACATTCATTTGAAAGTTCAAACTTGAACTAAATATTTACTCTCCAGCTCCATGTTACCATATCAAGATATGTTCAAACATGAAATTTTATGATTTGAATGTTAACCCGCTATGACCCTATTTTGAGGCGTACAGAGTTACATATCGATTATAGATTGACATGTGTTGTACATTTAGATAGAGTGAATTGATCCCCACATTCATTTGAAAGTTCAAACTTGAACTAAATATTTACTCTCCAGCTCCATGTTACCATATCAAGATATGTTCAAACATGAAATTTTATGATTTGAATGTTAACCCGCTATGACCCTATTTTGGCGTCTGAGGAGTTACATATCGATTATAGATTGACATGTGTTGTACATTTAGATACCTTGCCTATTGTACTAATGATTCATTCACCTCAATGAAATATACGGTTCCAGTGCTAAGTACAATACAAGAAAATGGCAAGATAAGGCAGTTGGTACTCCTGATGAGTGATGAATGCCATGAAAGGCATAAATATCTGAATTATAATAGATGGCCTATATGAAATAAAATGGTACCTACAAAAATATTTAGATATCAATTATCAGTACTGACTTGAAAAATCTAAGAAATAGATTTGAAATACGGTATACATGGGCAGAAATTTATAAGCATATGTGAAATTCGATGGTCATAAATTATTGGACATGTAAATGGGATCTTACATGTAAGTCCATTCGATGACATCATGATGATGATAGAAAATGAGCTCATGGACATGAAGTCCGATTGATTAACGAATTCGAAATACGTACGGTACCGTTGCATTATCGAGTCAAATTTCATGTGCATTTAGATACTAAACATTGCATCATAATATGTTTATTCTTGCATAGTTTACATTATTTAGTTTTTTCTAGTATCCTTAGGCATGATGTTGCATACTCGCATGTTTATTCTTATATTGTGAATGCTACACTCATACACAAACCTCAGGTTGTGCACATGAAAATATTGTATTTGACTTACAAGTCATATGGTTCAAGAAAGTTCAATGAGGAGATATCATTTACGTGATTAGTCGAAAGGATATTAAAAGTATCATGTTAACAAACATTGATTTAATGAGGAAAGTTCTTGAAGAACTATTTTGATGTGTATACTCATTTCATAATCAACTTCACGTTGACAAAAATAAGAATGTTATTCACGCGGTGAACTATTGAAGTATGAGATAAAATTCTCAATACTTGTGAAGAGTAGTATTAGCTACACCAATGTTAGCTCAACCTGAAGTTTGAGCATATGAATGAATATTTACAAAGATTACGTCTTGTAAATCTTGAGATTGACATGAATTCAAATTTCTAACCTTTTGAGTTAGCAAGGATTTCATATTCCTAACTATACCTCCTGAAGAAGGTATGTTTATCTTGTCATGCAAATGGAATATGCGTTTGCATTGCATGAGCAATTGTTGCACTCTTTTTCCTTTGACTAGGTTTTTATGCCATTGGATTTTTCCTAGCAAGGTTTTTGACAACATTATAGCGCATATAATTATCTCCACATCTACATATCTTTGATACATGTGATAAAGATAAGGCCATGAGACTTATTGGTCCAACCTTACAATATTAAGGTGATATTATGGAACATTGAAACTACATGATGTTCCAAGTATTTGAAAAGTCCTTGACATGAAGGCAGGCCACGTATTACAAAGTTCTTCTCCACGGTATCTATGAAAGAAGATTCCATCAAAGTACAAAAGGTTTGAAGATTTGCTCACCAAATCACGCCGGATATCTCATTTGAGAACTTGAGTGGAAAATTGGAATTGCGGCGGTTTGAAGAATTACGGTGATGCATCGATCGGGGAGTTGGATATCGCACTCTTTTTCCTTGACTAAGTTTTTATCGAAGGTTTTTCTTAGCAAGGTTTTTAACGAAGTATATTTTGACATACCAACCATCACCAACTAAAATTCATTCAAGGGGAGTGTTATGGATAAATGGACAATGAGTTAGTGGATGAGAGGATTAATGTACAAGTTAGTGGATGAAGAGATAAATGTGTACAAGTTAGTGGAGATGTCATTGCCTCTTCATATATTATTAGGCCCTTTAGATACATCTTCTCATGTATACATACCTACTATGTACTCCCACTTTTGAGTGAAGAATGAACTCTACATTCTCTCCATTCTATTCTCTTCTTTCTTCTACTCTTACTCTCATACTACTCTAATTTCTCTTAACAGGAAGATAATTGATGAATATATTCATGCACAATTTTATTTTAATAAAGTAGAATTTAAATTTGTCATTTTGAGGTAATACAATAATTCTAGTTGCACCAAAAAAATGTCACGTTGCCTAGAATTGACTATGTACACATTTAATAAAGAATTTCTAATGGTCAATTTTTATATTATAGTAATTCATACAAAAGTTATGTGATAAGGTCAAGGAGATTTTTGTGGCTAGAATATATAACTTTTATCAAATTTAGAAAATATGATTTGCGGTACTCACATGCGTATTTCTAATGTGCATATTACCTTATTTTATAATTAAATTACTAAATTAAAATTAAATATTTTATCTATATTTTAAGGAGTTTTTACTTAATGAAACCAAATTAGAAAAGCAAACCAATTTAATTAGCAGGTATTGTTGTTGGGAGGTGATGATGATTTCATTTTAAGTTAAAGCATGCACAATTTGTTATCGATTAAACTTCTTGTATAATTGATATGATGATTTCTCTTAAGTTAAAACATGCACACTTTGTTATCTTCTCTGCTTCTTGTCAAATAAGTATTTTTACTTATTTGTTAATTTTTTTTTTAAAACATATATGATAAAATTTTATCATGCAGGTTAGTAATTTTATACAAGCACAAATATAACATTTAAATTATGCATGTGTTCTTTATTTAGAAAAAAATATTTCTAATACAAAACTCTAGTTAGGAATAAATTCGCTATACATATTTTTTTCCGATCCCGAAAATATGACTGTATAGAGTTTTTATTATAACTATTTCTGAAGAAATGTTCAAATGAGAGAGTGAAAAAAAAGTAAAAAAAATTGTCCGTACCAACCACCTTGGTTATCTTTCGTTTTTATAATACATATTGAACCAGAACAAAGTTTAAGACATATTAATTGAGCCTATAGTGTTATAGATAAATGTGCATAGAGCTGCTACACGAGTCGAGCTTAAACGAGGGTTTGACTCATTAAGGCTCGAGCTCGACTCGGTCGATAAGGTAAACGAGCCGAGCTCGAATCTAATTTATGCTCGTTTATCTAACAAGTTGAGCCCGACTCGGCTCGATAAAGCTCGTGAAGGCTTATTTTAATAAATATATATATTTTACACGAATTTTTAATATTTTTAATCGATAATACTCGTTAAGGTTCAATAAAGCTCGTTAAGACTCATTATTTTTTCGAGTTTGAGCCGAGCTCGAGCTCATTACAAGTTACTCGAGCCCGGGCTCATTTTTTTACTCGTTTTTGTTAAAAAGCTCGAACCGAGTATCACAATACTTGACTCGGCTCGTTTAACAACAATAAATGTGCATAGAATTCATGCATTTTTTTGTGATGCTGATAATTTAACACATATAAATGAAAGCCACTAGTTTTTAGTACAATTATAAATAGTAAATATAATGAAGACTTTGAAAAAAATACAGTGCTTTGGATATCGTTTGCCTAGTCATGGTGTGGATGTGGGTTATTCATCGCCGGTGATTGTTGATGGTGAGATTGAGGTGGTCTTAGAAACTTCTTATATTCAAACGGAGCTGGATTCTGGGAAACACTCGCTTATCATTTACTCCCTCCGTATCAAATGTTCTGTTTTGACTTTTATCGGTTAACAAACTTGACTTTATTCTGAATTAGTCATAAACCATAAATACAAAATGATCAATTAAATTGTATATTAAAACTTTACTTCAAATTTTAGATGTTCTTGGATGTAATGCCTGAATCTCTTGATCGGATGGTTTGATGTTTTTTTTGGTAATAAGAGAGTATGGATCTTAGTTCCAAAAAAAAAAGTGCAAAATAAAGTTTTATTCATCTCCAACCACACCTGCTGTAGAAAATCATTATTTCACTAACATAAAATGTGTTGTGAACGGACATGATTTTATCGGTTGGAAAATCGGGTCTTGTTACGGCGATTCGGTGAAAACTTGACTGGACAAAAACCGTTATTTTAGGCGAGTTAGCATCGGGTTGAATAGAACCCAATTATTTTAAAATCCTAGATAAGATCGTGATCATTGAAGCGTTGTGGGTTTATTATATATATTAGGGACGTAACGCTACATCATCTAACATAATATGTGAACTCTACAGAGCACGTTCTATTAGAGGTGTACTATTGGTTACACACCTATTTTCTAAAAACTCTATCATAACATTTGATTCACCACCCAATTTACAAAAGCCAAATCCCCATAAAACAAATTGAAAGTGCAAGAATCTGAACCTTTGTTGAGCTAACATTGGACGACTTATGGCAATGTTGACTCATATGACTATTATTTTTACTTTATTTTCTAATTTGGGATTTTGCCTTTATTCACTAACTTAACATAGTTTCACATTTTAATTGATTGATTGTGTTATAGGAACACGTTTGGTAAGCATCGGCGTAAGAAGGAAAGATCTTGAAGATTTTAAAGAAGGAAGGTAAGATACCATAGAGAAGGAATTTTGAGATTCAGAGAAGATCTTATACAAGACAACAAGATATGTGAAGCATCTCTCTTGAGCGATTGAGACATTATAAATACAAGAGATCTTTGTTTAGCTAAACTTTAGTTGTACTCTTTCGTCGGTGTGTGATCTAGGTAAGTATAGCTAGAGCGAATTGGCCATTCTACTCGTTTAGTGTTGCGATTTGAGCTTTCAACTCATGAAAGCTTAAGCTGATTTTGTAAATCCTCTTTCAGCGATAGTGGATATTTGCTAAAAGATATTACGGTCTTCATCTTTTATATTCCGATGTGTTACGATTATTTATCAATGTTCTAGTTACAATATTGTTAGATTCGATATTGATCCCAATGATGTTGTAATACCTAGTAGAAACTTACGTAATGATAATGTTGGTTCAACATTGATCCCAAGATCTTGTGATAAGTTATACTCCTCCGGTCCATTAAAAGCTTCCTGAAGCTACTTTATCTTAGTTTAAGAAAAATTAGTTAAATATTAGTTTGTGGTGGTAGTATATTGATAAAGTTGTAAGTGGGTGATAAAGTAAGTGAGATAGTGAATAAAATGATGATAAAGTAGGAAATTTAAATAATAAAGAATTAGATAGTGGGATAAAAACTTTCCTTTTTGGTGTTAGTTAGGAAGTTTTAATGGAGCAGAGGAGTAAGTACAAAGTTAGGATCCTTTAATTCTTTCATAAATTTTACAAAATTGCCATTTCCTTGTACACCCTCTAATAGAGCGTGTAGGTGCTTTGTTTTGAATACACTCTCAATAGAGCGTCCTAGGTAGTTTGTGTAATACTCCTCCATTTCGGAGAAAGTGTTACAATTTGGATTTGCACCAATTTTAAGAAAAAATAGAAAGTCCAAGTGCCCCCGATTTTTAGAGATTAAGCGAATGGCATATTGTAATAAAAGTGAAAGGTAGTGAGTTTTATTATTTAACTAGTTTCCATAAATAGAAATTGTAACACTTTTAGTGAAACGCCGGAAACGGAAAGTTGTAACACTTTCTCTGAAATGGAGGAAGTACAATTTTGTTATACTATATGTGGAGGGCCTCACGGGTGCATGCCCATGATCTTGAGGTCAGTGGAGGGTGACGTGGGTCGTGACCTGAGTTGCTTCTTGGCTGACCATAGTCTTGGATCAATCAATATTTTGTAGATTTAATTTCATACTTTCTATTGAAAACAATGAAACTTTCATTTCCAGATAAAAACTCTTTGTATTGATTGATGAGAAAAAGCTGGATAAAATGAACAACCCTAGCTAGTCTATTTATAGGAATAAAATTACTCTAATCTAGGTGTTGTAATTTACAATTAATGACTCACATAGGGCGTATTAGAGTCTTGAGGTAAAATGCCTCAACCGATTATGCGTAATAAGCGAAGACATGCGAATTGAGCTCACGAATTTCTCTGCGTATTTCCGCCATTTATGATTAAAATGCGATTGATTGATGTAGCGGTCTCGTGCACCAGCCCAATTTGTATTGTCTTTTGTGGAGCCTTGATCTGCTGTTCCGATACATCATGTTCCAGCGGCTTTAGGCGAGTTGGGTGCGACAAACTGTCGAGCGGGCGTTAATTCGTTTTTCGAAATCCTTCAATTCTACTTCATCTTAAACTTACGCAATGTTGATGATTCTTTCCAGAATTCTCAATAATCCCCCTCAAGATGGGAGTAAATATGTTTATTAATCTCATCTTGTGAAAAAGCCTTTGCAAGATCTTCACCTGAGATTGCTTTAGTAAACAATCTGCTAGTTGATTAATCGAAGATACAGACTTCACTGCAATAGTTCCTTCTTTGACCTTTTCTCTAATAAAATGACAATCAACCTCCACATGTTTAATTAGTTCGTTCATGGAAGGCGATTTCTTGTGAGGTGTATTCTTGATTGATTATCACACATAGATCAAGCGGCTTTTCAATTTTATTCCAAAATCATCAAGTAACCTTAGTAACCAAGTTACTTCACAACAAGCATGTGCAGCGGCTCTATACTCTCTACTGCGGATGATCAACTTGATCTGTTGTTTCTTTGATTTCCAACTCTGGAGTTCCCATACATCACACAATATCTGAAATTGATCTTCTTGAGAATGGATAACTGCATAATCGAGAATCACAATTGGCTCTCAATGTTTGTTCTTTTCACTACTAAAGAATAGTCCATTCAATGTTGTTCTTAGATACCTTATTATCATGATAGACCATTCATATGTGTTTTTGTTGGGCATTCCATGAATTGGTTTTGCATATGAAATATCAGGCCTAGTTATAGTGAGGTAAATGAGCCTCCCCAACAAGCTTTTGTATTGCTTTGGATCACTTAACAGTTCCTTCTCAGAATCACTTTCTTTTTCAAATGGTTTCATTTTGTGATTTTGCTCTATGGGATTTATAGCTGGCTTACATCCCAGAAGACCTGATGCCTCAATAATTTTTGAGGCATACTTTCTTTGAGAGATGTATTCCTTTAGTAGTTCTAGCTATCTCTAAGCTAAAAATATTTAAGTTCTCAAGATCTCTCACTTTAAACTTGTTTTCCAATTGTTTCTTAACAATTGTGATCTCATGCATGTTATTTCCACCAATGATAATATCATCCACATAGATGAGTAGAGATACATAACCTGTGTTGGTTTTTCTTGTGAATAGAGAATATTCATTCTTAGATTGTTTGAATTCTATTTCTATTAGAAATTGGCTCAATGTTTTATTCCATTGCCTAGAGGCTTGTTTGAGACCATATAGTGATTTATTTAGTTTGCACACTAGCTTAACATGGCCATTAGTACTCTCCCAAAATGAGACGGAGGAGGTGTCGTATAGATTTGTTCATTCAAATCTCCATTGAGAAATGCTTTATGAACATCGATTTTCTAGGTACCAAGTGTGTTTAGGCTGCTATAGCTAAAAAAGACCTTGACAGTAGTAAGTTTGGAAACTGGACTAAATGTCTCAGTATAATCAATGCTATAGGTTTGTGTGAAGCCTTTGGCCACCAATCTGGCTTTATGCCTGTCAATTTCTCCATTAGAGTTGAGCTTGTTTTTAAAAACATACTTGCAGCTAACAGGTTTGACACCATAGGGTAATGGTGTGATTGTCCAGGTATTATTCTCATTCAGGGCTGTTACTTTAGTTTTAATGGCTTCTCTCCAATGTTTGTGAAGAATAGCTTCTTCATAAGTGGTTGGCTCATGTATAGTATTGAGCTGCAGAGCATAAGCTCTATGTTTAGAGGATAGTTTCTCAAAGCTAATGTAATTAGTGAGAGGGTAATGTGTACTATGTACATGATTAGCATCTGTAGTTCTTGGAACACTATAATGCTGAAAATGCTTGAGCTTTTTAGGTGTAGTGATAGTTCTTCCAGATCTTCTCAATGGTTGATCTGTACTGAGAAGCTCATTTGACAGGCTCTCTTCATTCAATGACTGAATTGGTGAAGAAGATAGTGGAGTGGGATCATTGTGATCTATATGATCTTCACAAGTGATTAAATCTTCAGTAGGTGAGGATATCTGTGGTGTAGAATGATCATTGAGATCTGCATATTCTGTATCATGAGCTGGTTTGCTCTTTATCCTGGGATTCTCAGTGATTTTGTGATCATCTATGCTGATAGTTCCTGGTGTATATATGATAGGGCTTTCTTGGATCTTCTTATTCTTTTCTTGTTCTGAGAATGGGAAGACTTCTTCTGCAAAAAAAAAAAAAAAAATCTCTAGAGACAAAAAAAATTGCTTTGTTTCTAGATCCTTAACTTATAACCCTTGACATTGGGTGGATAACCTAGAAAAATTAATTTTCTTGATCTTGAGTCAAACTTTGTTCTTTGTACAGGTAGACTAGATGCATAGCATAAGCAATCAAACACTTTAAAGTGTTTGTATTCAGGTTTCCTTCCATACAACATTTCATATGGGGATTTATTGTTTAATAACTCACTAGGTATTCTATTTATGAGATATCTTTTGCAATGAGTCTGAATCTCCCCAAAAGTGTTGAGGTAGGCTGAATTTGAAACATCAAGGCTCTAGCAACTTGAGAATGTGTGTTGATGTTTGCTTTCAACAACTGAATTTTGCTGAGGTGTGTATGGACAAGTCAATTGATGTACGATACCTTTATCATTAAAGTAACTTGTCATTTTAAATCTGATCTAATGATTTTTACTTTAACATTAAACTGATTTTTCCACCAGGTTTATGAAGCTTTTAATAGCTATTTCTATGTCAGATTTTAACTTTAACAGGTGGACATAAGTAGTTCTAGTAAAATCATCAACAATTGTCAAAAAATAGGCGTGTCCTTGTAGAGTTTTGACGAATATGGTCCCCATAAATCACAATGTAGTAACTTTCGAATGCAAAGTTGGATTTTATATAACTTGAAGAAAAGTTCTTCTTTTGACTTTGTATGATAGCACATTACAATGCTCATAATCCAAGTTCTTTACATCAGGAGAATATTTTGAAATCAAATTTAACCTACTAGAAGAGGGGTGTCCCATCCTAAAATGCCATAAGTGGCTTGAAACATCAGCTAAAACACTACATTTATTAATGGCATATGCCTTCTTGGGATCACAAATGGCCTGAGATTGAAACTTCAAGTGGAAAAGTCCTTTCTAGCTTTCAATCCTGCCAATCCTGCTCAAGGATTTGGTCCAGGGTATAGAGGCACAATGTAACCAAACAACATCCTTTAGAGAATATCACGAAAGATTACTTTCTTGAATAAGTTTTGACAATGACACCAGATTTAAAGCTCGGAACACACAATACATGATCTAATGTCAAATCATCATTTATTTTTATGCTTCCTATATGTGATATAGAAGCAGTTTGCTCATTAGGTAGCTGAACAAAAGAGTCAAAAGTCTTTATATTATGAGTATAGTATCTTGTTGTGCAGATAATATGATGTGTAGCTCCTGAATCTAATATCCATGGCTCATGAGAATTAATAAGATTCATACATGAGGTGTTAGCAGCAGGTGTAGATGCAGTCTCAGTTGCAGATGTAGCCTTGCTTTCCTTCTTCTCATTGTTGTTGGTGTTCAACATCTGTTGAATCTGTTGCATCTGCTCAGTGGAGAATGAGCTCACTGGGTTGTGCTGGACCTTATTGGCACCATAGTTGCTACTAGAGCTCTGAGCATGATTCTGAGCTTGGTTAGCATAGCCTCTACCACCATAGCCTCTGCCACCTCTAAAACCACCTCTACCTCTTCTGGCACCAAACCTAGCATTGAAACCTCCTCTATAGTATCCCTAACTTCCACCAGCATGTTCCTTATTGTTGTTAGAAACCATTAATCTGGAAGCAAGTTTGAATGTTATGGTTATTCATTTTGCATAGAGGACAATACATCTTTTCCTTTCTTTTGAGTGAGTGTAGCATTAAGGCAGTATGCTCTTGATTCATGTGAGCATCAAAACCAGATCTTGTATGTCTTTGCTTTTTCTCTTTCAGAACAATAGCATAAGCCCTATTGACAGATGGAAGTGTATCAATTAAGATGATACTGGCTCTCATGAGCTCATATGAGTCATTCAAGCTCATTAGAAATTTAAACACCGTCCTGGTTTCTTGAATCTGCATTAGTTTCTCAGTACTTTTGCAATCACGGACATTACACATTGCACAGAGTGGAAGAGGCTAATAGTTGTGTATCTCTTGCCATATTCCAGTTAATCTTGTGTAGTAGTCTGTCACTAAGTGCCTTGAGTGGCCATGTTTAGTTCAACTCAAACTCATAAGCTTTAACCTCTGTGGGTTCTGGTATCTTATTTTTAAGATCTCCCATGCTTCTCTACACTACAAAAAAACCGGTTTAGCGGCGAAATTATCCGTCGCTAAAAGCATGCCTTGATCCGTCACTAAATCCTTAGCGACGGATAATCCCCGTCTCCAAACCAATCATCACTATTTTTTTTGGCGGCGGATAAGTATTCGTCGCTAAATAACGAGGCGGCGGCGGATTAATCCGTTGACAAGTCCGTCGAATTGGCGACGGATTACTTATCCGTCGTCAATTAGCAACAATTTAGCGACGGATTGTTTCGTCGCTAAATCCCTACTAATCCGCCCTTAGTTTGCTTGACATTTAGCGACGGAAAAAAAATCGCTAAATTCAATAACTAATTAAGCCCTTAGTTAGAATTTAGCGGAGTTTTTCCGTCGCTAAATTCAACTTAATTTTTTATATATTTTTGTTTCACATTTCACCTGTTTTTTCACATAATATAATCATAGATAATATACCCGAAACAATTAAATTGCATTAATATATCCGAAACAATATAAATTATCCATAAATTATCCGAAACAAGAAGAAGGTGAAATAGTGTCAAATTATCCATAATAAGTCTGATGTAACTAAGAATAATCGGGAGGAGGCGGTGGGTGAGACTGGGAAGAAGTGCTGAACATCGGGTCAAAGCATCCATCCATTTGAGCCATCTGAGCACATTCCTCAAGCACTTGCTCGTAGCGCCTTAGTGACTATTTCACAGTGGAGAGGAGTCATAATCTCTTGAACCTACTCTTGTGTTAGAGATTAGATCGCGATCCTGATCCCTGGGACACTAAGAAGCTACCAGAACTCATGGAATGGCCCAAACTTCCCAATCCATACATTCGACCCTTGCTGTCCATTGGGTTGACCTCGAAGAAGATCTGGTCTTGATCTTCAATTGACAGCTCATGACCGTCGATCATCCTCTCGTCCATCCTCCTCTCGACCTCACTCTGCAATTATTGGTTGCATACGAAATGAGATGCAATTTTAGGAATCACTCTAAAAATACTCAAATACAAATGTTAACCTTAAGAAAAGCGTGCCAATAAGCTCGGCCCTCACGTCGATCGGATGCCATTCTTGACTTAGCCTTCTTGAAGTAGTCTGAGCACTCTTGGTGTCCTCTATTGGCCTAAAAAACATATGTGCAAACAAGTAGTTAGTTGATTGAAATGAAAGCAAAAAGCGTATGTATCATATTCAGTCATAAACAACATATTTACTAACCTCCATCCGTGATACGTAACAACATCTCGCGACCCATAGTGATGTCTGGCGATTGCCGTACCATCTCGACTCGAACAAGCGGTTTTATGCATTCTTATGCAGCTTGATCCTGGACGAAGGGATCACTCCAGTACGCCTCCCAAAGTGCCCACTCATCATCCCCCACCCAAGTTGGTTGTCTGCGTGTCTCCTTCATTTTGTAAACCATTTTCCTATAGATGTCTAACCCTAAAGTCTCGAAAACGGAGTACAACTAGGACACCAGGGCATTGGGAATGTAGTAGTCCTTCTACAACAATTCCATTCAAAGTAAAAATTACACAAGTTTAAAGAAAGATAACAATTTAAATATAACACCAAGTTTAGTGGCTAACATACCACTCAAATGACACAACAAGTTCATGAATGGTGACTAACACATCAAAACAAGCTTATTGGTAACATACCACTCAAATTGTCCTAAAATTGACTAACACAATGGTGACTAACATATCACCCAAGTTCAGTGGCTAACATACCACTCACAGATGTAGTGGCTAACATACCACACACATTAACACAATGATTAAAAGAACAAATAAAGCATTCATTGTAACATTTAAGCTTACCCGCAGCTCACGAAGTAAAAGTGCTTTATCCGGTCCGGGACGTTTGACCACTTCTCGCCTCCACTCGGCATCTCCTCCCCCACGAAGATTTTGCCTAGTTTGTCCGAGGGCATTGGTGGCCAAAACCTATTATCAATGAGACAAACAAGAAGCGAATATTAATTAGTAAAATCATGTAACATATATTTATCTTAAGTGTATGTTCTACAAATGCATAATACTTACTTGTTCTGGTTGGAGAACAACAAACTTCCTGGAATGTAGCACGTCCGTCAACTTGGTGGGGACACCCGTCGGAGGGTAGTCACCGGGGAGCATGTACCGTGTGGGCGGTGGAGTCTGGTACACGAGGCCATTGCTGCTCCCACCGATGTCGTATCAGCGAGAGGACTAGTACCATGACTCATTTGGTGTACTATTAGAACCATTGGACTAGCACCCTACACGGGAGGAAGGTATGTCGACTTCCTTTGTACGGCATCTGCCAAACATATAAAATTCGGAAAAAATGTGTTAGTAAAGAATACATGAATATGCATGTAAAACATATACATTTGACATATATTAACGCACAAAAGTAATAATAATCAACAACTAAGCATATATACACATAACAACTAAGCATACAATACACATACCCTCATCCTCCTCGGCTATTGTTAAGTCTATAAATTGGTCTTCATGGTCTATGAACTCATCATCGACATACGGGCTTTCTCATTTGTTTGATCGACCTCTTCTTGATACAAGTTGGTAATTGAGTCATCCTTATCAATGTACTCTACTACGGGCGGGCTGTATATGCATGACAACCGATCCATTATCGCGTTTGAGGCTTGGATATTCAATAAACACCACTGGCGTGCTTGAGTCACCAAGATAAGCAGTTCATACTTAATCGATACTGTTCCTATGGTTAATTTCTACCATCGATAGAGCTCGTGTTTCTTATTACCACTTGAGTAGGATCATACGGTCGACATCAAGCGAAGGTTCTTTCCAAAGGAAACCCGAATATTCAAATCGCTGATTCGTCTCGGGTTCCGTAGAAATCATACAAATCATCGATTGCATCTTTATCTTGCCCCACACCCAATTGCTTGTGGCCATGGCGGTGTTAGACTCGATTGTTTGAAACCTAAGGCCATTTACTATACGATGAGAATGTGGAACCTTTCTGTTTGGTCCCTCGCTAGAGATTCTAAGTAAGGACATGTGACTTTGTTGTGAGATTTCGTACTCCTTGAACCAATCGCAAATTCTGTTCCAACTTCTCTTGAAGAAGTTCTTCAATTCGTCATCTGCCATTGTTGGATTCTTCTCTCTGAAAAGAAATTGTGGACACGATTACATGATTAGATATATATAGTAGTTAGAAGTTAAAATCCATGTGTTAGCGTGAAAGCTACTCATAGCATAAATCTCCATAAATTTGTCAACTTGACCTGATTCGAGAGGACATAATATGTGGTGCCTTGACTCCTTATCCATCGTATTACATCTTTTCTTCTCCAATAGGTCTCCCAAGACCCTAAAAATTGAAATGGAAGCGTCATCATCCTCTTGAAGTTCAAATGTATGCATTTTATGACCCTAGATGCCTTCCGGGACATGATCCCCAAAGTAATAGGAAGCGAAGGTTGCTTCCTCTCACATAGGCATTGGCCATCGATCCCTCGGGCTTGCCTTTGTTGTTGACATACCTCTTCAATTTCCCCAGTACATAATGCATATATGTTGATGTAACCTGATGTAACTTGGAAAAATTCGGACTTTATAAGTAAATGATTGCCTTGATTACACACCTCTCGAATGGATACATCCGCCGATCTTGAACAATCCGGCAAGCCTCGCTTCATGTGGGAGGTGAACGGTAAGTGCTCCATAGAATCAAAGAAGCTCGGAGGAAAGATCGCTCGAGCTTGCATAGAATCAATGGTATGTTGCTTTCAAGATTTGCTAACACTTCATCGTCAAGCACCATGAGCATAAATTCTTGAAAAATAAGCTCGATTCGGTGATCGCAATCCATACGAGTTTAGGTAGCATTTGTCGAAATACAGCGGGAGAAACCTCTCCATGAACACATGACAATCGTGGCTCTTCATCCCGTACATCTTTGTCCTCTTCACATCCACTTTGACTTGGCGTAATTGTGGGAACTTCAATCCCTCACCCGATCAAATAGTTTGTTCCTAGATTAAATTGTCAATTGTGTAGCATGCCTTGGGCCTTGCCCTTATCATTACCTTTGTCAACTCGGGCCTTTTACACAATGTATCGACTCGGCTCTAGATTTAGGGTGTCCTTTGTTTTCGGGAATGTTGCAAATCGTGTTGAATAAGTTCTCGAACACGTTTTCTCAATGTTCATGAAATCCAAGTTGTGACGTATAAGAAATTTGCTCGATAAAGCAAGTCCGAAGATGCTTCTCTTCTTCCATCCACAATTTTGCTAATTTTCTCGTTATGCTTCTCGAATGACTTGATCACTTTCATAAGACCCGACTATCTATCTCATAAGTATTTACACTTTTGATAAGTTGTCTCGGGGCGCCTTTGTTCACTACTTTATTTTCAAGAATGAGTCTTGTTCTTCTGAGCGTATGGTCCTTTGGTAGAAATCTCGATGTGATCGAACCAACATTCCTTTCCGCTCTCCTTGATAAATGCATCGATGTCTTCCATACAATGTGGACATGCATTAAAGCCGGTTTTCCTTCCGGATAGCATGGATGTCTGGGAAAATCACTCACGGTCCACAATAATGATGCTCTCAATCTAAAGTTCTTCTTCGTTGACACATCATATGCGGGATACCATTTTCCCACAACTCAATCGGCTCCTTGATTAGAGGCTACAAGAACACATCGACTTTTGTGACGGATCATCGGCCCGAGCACCACGATCGAGAACATGAATGGTTCCATCATGCACTCACCGGGCGGGTTATGCGGTGTCGGTATGGTAGCGACAACAAAGTACTTCGGTCATTTCTAAGCGGGTTAAAACAATCCGTACAAAGCCTGGCGTACATTTCTAGGCTCAGTGCAAACTCGGGTAGGTCTTATTGAGCTGTTTCCATGCGGGTGAGTCGGATGGATGCTCCATTCTACCCTCTTCAGGATTACTGCTCCTTGTGCCACCGCATTTTCGACACAAGCACTTGGGCGTCTGACCTCTTCAAGCGAGGTCTTTGGGAAATACCACATTTTCTTATGTGGTAGATTTTTCTTCAGCGTTTCTTTAGCCCCCTCCTTATAGCAGCTTGCAGTCCTTGCCCACAGAACTTGCACTTGATGAGATCTTTATCCTCCCCAATAGATCATGCACATATCCTCACAACAATCTATGGTTTCCATGACCCCATCCCCATATTTTTCTTACTTTGGTAAAAGTTGGTGGGAACTAGATTTTCTTGAGACAAAGATCCGACATTACTTGTACCCATTCATTGAAGCTCGCTTGATTAAGCCATTAGCCTTACAACTCGTTAGCCGAGCCAACAAAGACAACTTGCGAGCTACACCGGATAAATAGGCTTCTTTTGATTCGACAGTCGAAGAACACACGATCCGCGAGGATTGAGGCTCCTCCACACCCCCTCGATTCTTGGCTCCCTGGTGTCCATGAACTCTGGACCATAATATCATACACCATTTGCTCCATCCATTCATGATCATAATTAGCATCATATGTGAGCGTATTTTGAGTACTTGATCACATTTTTCTCCTTCCTTTTACGCTTTGAGAGATTCTCATAATCCATGAACGGTGCTCATGTCTCACCATGATAACACCATACCTCATACTGAGACACGAACCCCTTACGTTTCAATTGCTCCACTACCGTTTGGGAGGCAAAAATTGTTTATTCCTACATTTGTTAGCATTGCGAGGCACTTCATCCCCCCCAGGCTTCGAACAAGTAGTTTGTGTAAGCGCAAAAGTGATGAAGGATTGACCCCTTCCACAAAACTAGAGAATACGCCATTAACTATGCGACGATACATCCCAGCGATCGGGATTCATAATTATATGATTAGCCTGACACGTCTACAATTATTAGATTTATAACATGCATTTTACGTTAATATAATCACCAAATAGTCTCAAAACACTTAATTAAATCTTCATAATCTAGTATATATATACGAATTTATCGAATCAAAATTACTACGTAATTACAAACATCCTAACATTATACTAATTAACAATACAAATTCACAATCAATATATCAATTGCACAAAGTTAACTAGCTAGTATACTATAGCTCCCATAAACATACAATTGATCTAATTAGTGAAATTAACAAAATTACCAAATTTGTCAACAAGTAAGGGTTCCAAAACACTCAACTAAATCTTTCTAATCCTACTACATATATGAAAATATCAAATTAACAACCTACATACTTCGAACATCCTAACATTATACTAAAAATCCAAATTCACAATCAATATATCCATTGAACATCTCAAAGTTAACACACTATGTAATATAAGCTAAACTAACTTCTACATACTTACAATAAACATGCAATTGCTCAAATTAGTCGAAATTAACAAAATCCCCAAATTTGGCAAAGATAGGGTTTTAGCCAAAATACCTTGATTTAGTGAAAAAGATGAAATTGGTTGACCACGAGCTCCTTGTCCCACGAGCTTGAAGACTCCAAAATTGGCGGAGCAATTGAAATTTAGTCGGAAATTGGAAATGGCAAATGAAGAAGGAAGAAGGAAGAAAAAGAAAGGCTTTGAAAATGGAGAAGAAAAGCTCTTGGATTCTATAACGATTTTAGCGACGGATCGCTATCTGTAAGCTATTTAGCGACGGATCGCTATCATCCGTCGCTAAAATCAATTTTCTTTTTTAAATTTTTTAATCCGGTCGACTTATTTGGGGGCGGATATAATATCCGTCCTAAATAACGATGGATATTTTTATCCGTGGCAAATAGCGACGGAAAATATTACGTCGCTAATTTAGCGACAGTTAGAGGCGGATTGGCGAATTACGCTCAATCCGTCTCAATCCGTCGCTAAACCTAGCGATTAAATCGCTAGATTGCCTGATTTTATCCATCGTTAGGCTCCGTCGCTGTTGTGGATTTCTTGTAGTGCTAGTTGTTTCAGCAAAGAGTATATTTTTCTTAATCTCATGTGATACTGAGTGCATCTTCCATGATAAGATTAAGGTATTACACTTTAACCAAAGGCGTAGGTTTGGGTCATCAAGATGTGGTTGTGCCAGTGTGCCATCTAGGAAGCCCAACTTGTTTCCAAGCTTAGTTGAATGAGAAAAGACATGCCGTATGTGATAGTCACTACTATCAATAAAGGTAATAGCACCAGTGGTATTGTCATTGAATGAATGTAGTAGTGATTATCGGGATCTTCATATTTAGGATGGTTGCTGATATATGTGACAACATCTTTTTCTTTCCCGATAACGAGTAGCACTTGAGTCATTTGTAGCCGTTGATGAACTAAGTGACTGTAGCTTGTGCAGAAAAGCTTTAAGAAAATAGAAAACAGAAGAAATTAGACTAGACTAAGGCAAACTTCAGAAGCTCAGGTAGAAACCTGGCTCTGATGCCATATTGAAAACAATGAAACTTTCATTTCCAGATAAAAACTCTTTGTATTGATTGATGAGAGAAAAACTAGATAAAATGAAGAACCTAGTTGGTCTATTTATAGGAATAAAATTACTCTAATCTAGGTCTTTGTAATTTACAATTGACTCACATAGGGCCTTTATAGAATGCTAAAACGCCTCGACTGTTGAGGGTTTAGCCTCAAATACTAACTAAACTATTACAAGCAACCTAGTCTAAGATCGCCTCCTACTTGAAGTCGAGCGATTACATCCGACTAGAGTACAGAAAGGACTACGTTGGGGGTTGAGGTTAGAAAGGGTTGCGGATTGCATATGTCGATCCGGTGAAACTTCCTTTCGAGAGAGAGTTCGAGCTCTCAATGTAATAATTATGAGGAAGGTTATGATATCAATATGGCTTGGAAGAATCACTTACCTTAAGGTCTTGGACCTTGGGTTATATTATAGAGACCATATCTTATGAGATGACTCGTAAGATGGTGCCAAGTGTATGCTTGATTTGGACACCAATGCTACCTTTGGCCTTGATAGTGAGCATTAGCCCACATCCGATTAATGGGCACAGGAGGGTAGTTTGGACCTTTTCCTCTGAAATCTTGTCCCTGTTCGGTCCGTGTCGATCCCTCGGATCTGTCATCTTGGTTGATCGCCTCGGTA
Organism: Plantago major; assembly: GCA_026545765.1. Taxonomy (NCBI): domain Eukaryota; kingdom Viridiplantae; phylum Streptophyta; class Magnoliopsida; order Lamiales; family Plantaginaceae; genus Plantago; species Plantago major. Next base: position 243,858 of record JAIFAC010000041.1, read on the forward strand.
ACTCTGGGTGTCAGAGCGAAGTTTCGGAAGTATCTCGATGGTTACATTATGTACGTTTGGTCTTAATGTGATGGTGGCGTCGAGATTCTCTCGTCGGTCGTTTAGCATCCTAGGGTGACAGTTTGTGGTACTTGGAAGGACTATGTGACCTTTTGTCAGGTTCGGAAGTCTTACACCTAGCTTGGTCGGACTTAGCTGAGGAGGTGTGCCGACTTGTAAGTATTAGTTGACCTGGAATGGTTTCCCTCAGGTCGGACCATTTGAAGGTCGGAAATAGCCTTGATGCGCTCTAGGACCGCTCTATAGGCGCCATAGCGGATTGGACACATGTCGGTATCAACATATGTCCCCTTAGTTTCCAAGTATCTTAGTAGAAGATGGTTGGTAACTATGAAAGGAACAAGTGTGTTGTGGAGGCGTTTCCGAATGGTTAGCGAAAGGAAAAATTCCTTTTGTGAGATCCGTTGTCCGTGTTCTTAGGAAATCAATATATTTCTCCCCCTTTCGCTCTGATCAAGTTATGTAATAGCTCGGTTGTGAAAAAAATGTTGTATCGAGATATATAGATCCATGCGGTTAGGATCTGGAGAAGTCTTCTGTGGAAGAGTGCATAGGAAGCAATCCGCTGGGCCAAATATGTGGAATGGCCCACACAGGGCGATGAGCGATGATTGAAAGGCCCGACAAATCGCTGTCGTCCCTCGGGAAAAGATCGAGTGAGGCGATCGACTCTTGGATTGAAGATCAACCGTTGGGATTTAAACCCAGTGATGTGATGTCTCTGAGAAGAATTAAATGGAGTGTGCCGTCAATACACCACCTGTGAACCGGCACATCCGTTGGATTGAAAAGATCAATGGTTGGGGTTTGAATCCAAGTGATGTGACGCTTGGTCTTCCCCAATTGCCCCCTATAAATAGTTGCCTAATCATGGCTTTCACACTTTAGCCAAGCGAAACTTCGGAGGCGATTCTTAAGCAATCCGAGCAAACAAAAATCAATCCGAGCAACCAAAACTCGCAAAATATTTCACTTTCCAACTAAGATCTATACTCTCGGAGAATAGCAAGGCTTGTCCGTCGAACTTACCAAATCAACTTTATCAAGTAAGTGTGTCTTGATACCTCGAATTTTCCTTTTCTAAGATATGCTAAGCAATATGTATGCTTCTCCCTTATGCGGGCGGTTGTTTGTTGATTCCGTGGTTTCACATGTTGCATGTGGTAGACTCTTGTAGTATACTTAGTGAATACTCCTCTGTTTGATCATCATAACGTTTGGAGTAGGACTCATGACGGATGAGTCGGTAATATATAGTGGTAGGATTACTCTCCTCATGTCTAGAAGCATTTGCGGACACAAACTTTGCGGAGCATCCACTCTTTCATTCCATGCCCTATCAAACTTCTCCAGGGTAAACTCATCAAAGAGACTAGCTCGTTGCTTAAGTAGCTCAAGATGCCTGATCATTGAAGGGCCTTTTGTGGCAAAAGCACCAGAAAATTGGGCCTCAACTAACTGTGAGTCCATATATGCTTTGAGTTTCGGATGTCACGGGCTGGGCTAGGCGTAGTCCGACTAACGATGCTTTGTATTGACTCATTATTGGTGACCTTGAAGTCGAAGATACCGCATAGTCAAGTTCCGCGCCATCGGGCTTTTAAGATAGATTCAATACCTCCTACTCTTCCGGTGGAAGAACCGTCCACTTCGATGTCGAACATCGGAGGATGTTCTTTGGTTTGGAGATCTTACCTTAAGCTCCGAATTTCAACCTTTGTTCCTCCTTCTTTTTAACATCCGAATCGAGTTGTTAATCTTTGGATTCCCTTGTGAGATCTTGAGAAGGAACATTTGGTTTACCGAGATTCCTCCCATGATGTAGTCAAAGATTGATTGATGAGCTGTGCATCCTCGAGGTTTTCGGGCTGATCTTAGTGGCGGCTTTCGGTTGATCTGCTTGGTAATTAGGCATTCAAATGCATTTATCCGGGACCTTCTCGACTCGCTTGAGGGTATTCTTCTAGGAAGTCCGCGACTTGAGCTTTCTTGGTTGCCGAACTGATAGCTAATATAAGTATTAACTAGCTCAATTGCCCACTTAGAGAGTCGTCCGGATTGGTAGGGTTTTCCAGGACACTGTTTCAAAGGTTCCGTAGTTAGTACTACTATTTTATGAGACTTAAAATATGGCTTTAATGCCTTGCGGTGTAAACGGATGATATGAAAATTTCTCAATCTTGGCGTATCTTTGTCTCACCCAAGGGCTTTACTAAGATAGTAGATTGCCCAGTGATCATTAGCTTGAACCGATTACTAATGCGAACTCATTGCCTCTTGGTAATTGCTAGGTAGAGGTAGAGTGGTTCTCCTTCAATGAGTTTTGGAGGAAGCGGCGGAGGAATGGAGGTACTTTTCAAATTTTCAAAAGCCTCGAACATTCGCGGTCCCTCAAGCGCTCTCCTTTAGAAGGATTTTGAAGAACGGAAGGTTCTTCTTTGCGGATCGTGAAATAAAAGCGACTTAAGGACATGGGGCGTCGATAAGGCTGTTGTACCTCATTAAGGTTCTTGGATGAAGCGGATCTAGGATTGCTTTAATCTTCTCGGGATTTGCGCTTATCCTCTCTCTGTGACCATGTAGCGAAAACTTTCCGCCCTTCACTCGAAGGTACACTTCTCCGGTTGAGTTTCATTCCGTACTTCACGAGGATAGCGAAGCATTTGTTGAAGTGCTCTATATGTTGTTCTTGATTTTGCTTTTGTGAGCAAGTGCGTCTCGTATACCTCCATGGTCTTGCCAATTTCTTCCTTGAACATCCGATTCACGATCGTTGGTAAGTTGCTCTGCGTTTTTCAATCGAAGGGCATCACTTTAAAGTAATATACCCTTCCATGACAAAGAAAGTTGTTTTCTTAATATCCTCCTTAGCCATCCGAATCTGGTAAAAGCCTTGATCGCGTCCATGAAACTTCGATGGTGCACATCCGGTGTAGAATCAACCGATTGGTCGATCCGTGGTAAAGGGTATGGATCCTTTGGGCAAAACTTATTTAACTTTGGTGAAATCATTGCACATCAGCCATTTGCTGGTGACTTTTCTACTAGAACCACGTTGCGAACCCAATCGAGAATAACGGACTTCTTCAATATGTCACGCCTTGAAGTCGATCAACCGGCGGATATGATGGCATCCTTGATAGGACCAAAATCCTTTCTCTTACGCGGATATATTTAATCGAGGATCCATATTGAGACGGTGAAGCGATCCTCGGATCTATCCCCTTTAGGTCGTCGATTACTCGAAGCAAAGACATCAACATTATCTAGGAATAATGATGAGCTTCATTTCCACTTTCGCTCATCTACATCCTGATTCTAGTCTTCTTATCCGGGCTCCCAACAACCACTCAACTTCCGAGAGTTTCATGAGGCTCGATCAGTGAAGTTTTAGAAACTTGTCCTTCTGGCTCCCCACCTCAATGTTAAGATTCTCTTTCTTTGGTGGAAGAACAGCCTGCGGATCAGAAATCACAGTGACTGCCAACACTGGTGAGGATGCTCTCCTTGTGGACATAATATAACACTCCCAAGCTTCTCGGATGTTCCCCACTTCCTCTCCAACTAAACATGGGGTGAAACTTCATCCTATTATGGAGGGTGGAAGGTATAGCTCGGAATTGATTGAGTCGGCGACGAAAGATGACATTGTAGTCAAAAGTTGAAACACCACTACAAAGCGGACTAGTTGTTACTCTTGCGGGATGTGTTAAGTGAAACATGAAGAATGATTCTTCACGAAGGCGACAGTTCCTCCTCAAACCACAATATGGAGGTATTGACTCTCTCATGTCGGATTCTACAGATTCATACGATCTATTGTCGATTTGGAGATGATGTTAGAGGAACTCCTGTATCTACCGGGATCTTGTTTACTCGATAAGTTGCAATAGTTAAAGAAACCACCAGTGAAACATCCGGATCATCTATGTCTTTGCCTCTGCCCGTGGAGGAGGGATCTCCTATCATCGAAGTATATAGCATTTGTCCTTGAATTCTTTGGGCGACATATGATCTATTATTGTTAGGAGATTACAGGTTGTTAAGCTCTCTAGCGTTCCTACTACTCGCCCAGTCGATCCACTTTGCTATGTTGATCACTCCATTTGTATGGAGGGTTTTCCATTTCAACGTCGTCGCCATTACATATGCAGTGTCGGTCAAATGAGGCGAGATGGTTGGTGGCGGAGGTGTGAGATAGGGGCAGGCGGTGGCTCTGTAGCTCTATCATCCCTTTTCGTTCGTTGTCATGTCTGAAGGCTCATCCAAGTATAGGCGTGCTCTTGACTTTCCCTCTCTTATCAAATATTCGACCTCCGTTTTTTGAATCTGATCGTCGTCTCATGACCCGCAGCTCTTGTGAAACTTACGATACCTTTGAATTCTTGTTCTTAGGTTGTTGTGAGAGGGCTTTGGCCATTGGACATCGACTTCTTCTCAATAATAGTTGCGAGATGTCGGATCTTGAGTCTATTAAGCGGATATAATCCGCATATCTCCTTGGCGGACTCCTTTCTGTAGAGCTCTCATCTGTGATCCTTCCTCGGATCAAACTTATTAGAGGCGGTGCTCTTGTTTCTTGGCTCCTTTCCTTCTTGGATCCTGCTCTCACTAGAATATTCCTTTGGTACTCCTCTCCATACATTACTTCTTCACAGATGTCATCGAATGCTTTTCACTCCTCACAACCGGACTAGAAAGTTTTCTGCGGAGCTCTGAGTTGAAAGTATTAGCATACAGGTGACGAACCCGTTCCTTAATACTGTGTGGCTCAACTCGAAGAACTTCCGCATTAAAGCGATCTAGGAAGGTCTTGAATCCTCTTGCTCCCTTTGGATAACCGCGGATGCTCGACGGCGCTTTATTCTTTTCGATTTTCTAAATGCGTCACAGAAACTTGGAGGAAGGTCCATAAGACCTTATCGACTTGTTTGGCAACAGTGTACCAATCCATAGCCGTTAAGAGGTAGATGAGAGCGTGAGAGCTTCGTGTTGTCGCTCATCCCTTTGAATCCATCTTACTATTGTGCCTTGTCAGTGTCCAGACAAGTATCCCGTAATAGTATTCAAGTTCGGAATCATTTGATCAAGTTCTGTTCCTTTCCTTTTCTCTCATGATTTCATCACTGAGGTTTGGTGCACTAGTAGCTATCTGCTCATGATCCTTTGCGAGCGTCGAAATTTAGAATCTGGGCCTCCAAAGCTTTTGTTGAGCATAGATTTCTTCGCATTCATAATCTCCCCGTCCTAGGATGAACCACATCCATGAGTTCGTCTAAGCGGACCCTTTGGAATGGTTTCCGCTACATGATCTCACGGCTCTCGGAGGTGCTTGTTGCGGCAGACTCTATGATACTGTTATCCTCCTCTGATACTCTCTCTCATCTGATTCGGACTTCCTTCACCCGAACATGGGGCCATGCTCTCCGATCTAGAAGGTTCCATGAATCCTCTTGAAGTAGCTGATTCCCCAACCTGCTTTGGATCAGACGTTACTGTTCCTTGATAGGCGGAGCTCTGCTTGAACCGTAGCCTTTGAGTGACTTCTTGAGGATGGGCATTGTTAGACTAGACTAAGGCAAACGAAGCTGGTAGAAACACAGCTCACGATGCCATAATGAAAACAATGAAACTTTCATTTCAGAGATAAAAACTCTTTGTATTGATTGATGAGAGAAAAACTGGATAAAAATGAAGAACCCTAGTTGGTCTATTTATAGGAATAAAATTACTCTAATCTAGGTGCTGTAATTTACAATTGTGACTCATATAGGGCCCTTATGATGCGAGGTAAAACGCCTCAACCAATGTGTAATAAGCCCGAAGACATGCGAATTGAGCTCACGAATTTCTCTGCGTATTTAGCCATTCTGTGGGTCGAGTGCAGTTGTTGATTGATCTTGGCGAGTCTCGTGCACCGGCCAATTTGTATTTTCTTTTGGAGCCTTGATCTAACTGTGCCTTCATCATGTTCCGGTGACTTAAAGGCGAGTTAGATTAAACAATGCCGGTGGGCGTTAGTTACGTTTATCGAAATCCTTCAATTAAATACGCTTCATCTTCTTCGTTTCTTCTGCAATGTTGATGATTCTTTCCAGAATTCTCAATACTTTTATCTGGAACCACTTTCAAGGTGCCATTGGTAGCATGCTCTCCCAAGCTCTATAATTCCATGACAAAACAAACAAAAATACGTTATCAAAGATAAAACATGAATTTTCAAATACTTCATTGTATGTCGACAAAAATTTGTACGGTACTCAAATTATCAAATAACCTGAAATCATCAAATCGGTAGATAATAGTACAAGCTTTTTACACTAAACTTACATGAATATAGCGTCACGTTTTATAGAGTATAATATTACTTTCGGTAGGAAATGAAAGTGCGCATATATGAAAATGGTCGCTTCAGTTTAAATGGAGGCGAAAAACCTTCGAGGACTTGTTGGTCATAGATGCTTCTTATTCTTGACCCACTGTGAGCATAGATTTCCCTGAAAAAATGACCTGTAAATTAAAAATATCAATATGGATTCATTGACTCTACACGATAATATGTATGCAACGAAATCAATACTGATAAAAATGTAATAAACTATAACTCTGATTACCTTTAGAACGTGTTGTAATAGTCCAAATTGTGAAGACATTAGAGAAAAGTAAATACTCGAAGGGTTAGAGAGAACTACTTTGGGAAAGTTCCCCATTCCTGGTAAAATTGTGGGTTCTGACTTTCTAAAAATGGTGATATATACTATGGAAGGAGATTTATTAGAAGGGAAGTATTATAAATTTGTTAAAGAGGCTTTAGTGCCTTAATTTCGTTATAACTCAATCATGTTGGATAATTTGCCAAAAGTTGCTTTACCCTTTTTTCGATACGTT